>JAVQKC010163311.1:0-20201 GCA_036025475.1 Philypnodon macrostomus
ATATTTGACAGCCTCTAACGTGCACATACTTTACCCGATTAGGCTCTAACCTGAAATACCAAATGACCCCCCGGCCCTGAACACATCTGACTAATATGATTGCAGTTACCTCTATAGCGCCACCTATCGACTGAAAGAAGAATGCAGCTTTAGGGACTTTTCTCAATTTGGCAAAAACATTCTTCACAAACATCCAGACAAATCAAAAAAGTGATTAAGGTCCCATTGGTAACAGTTGTAGCACGTATGGGCAGACGTACGGGTCAGACGTACGGGGCAGACGTACGGGGCAGACGTACGGGGCCGTTTTCGCCGATATACACCTTGCTGTCGGGGACGACAGCACAGGCCTAGTTTCAGTATGGAATCACAAAATGAAATCAGTGTGACAAATGAATGAACTCAAAATCAGTGTGACAGTGGACAAAGTAAACAGTTGCGCCTGAATTCCTTCAACTCACCATTCTTGAATCGGGATAGTGCAGAAAAGAGGAGTTCAAGTGTAGGGAGGGACCCCTGTACAAGGACCTCTTTATAATAAGAGAGCGTTCACTGTGAGTCATGGCTCTTCACAGTCTGTCCACAGCCGAAGGAAGCCTGTCTCCTGTTTGCTGAATGACACACACTGTTGTCAGAATGTCAGGATGTCATGTTAGACTGTTTGGCCATTCAACGCTTCCCAGCCCCCCTTGCTCCTCAAACATCAAACCAGTGTTTTTTTTTTTACTTTATTTAAAACACCAGGACTGAAAGGGGTCCATTTTTGGTGAGTGTTCTTTTAAGGCCCTCTTTCCACTTGCTGGAGACAGACACCTACCTATTTTACAACTAGTGCAAATACAAACAATTGAAAGAAGTAACAAGGTGGGTTGTTTCAGCTCCTGAGAAGGTCAGCACTTCAGCTTATGGGATTGCTCAAACATGCATGAATGAAAATAATTAAACTCCTGGTATGTTTTTGACAAGGAATCTACTTTTTACAATGCTTTAGCAAACTCCAAAAAGTGACACAATAGAGTCCCTTTAATTTATTGAATAGAAAACTGCATAGAAAGACGAGCTGTCAGAATAAACCTGACAGGTGTGTTCCTCTTCAGTGATAACAAAGCCCCAGCGAAAACAAACATGAGGTTCAGGCGCTGGTATGAACGCAGTTATTACAGTTTATGGAAACAGACGAGTCATATCCTGGGAATTTACTCTACACCTGGTGATTTTACTGTCGTAGTATTAAGTGTGTTTGTCTTGTTTGGTCAGATTCCCGGAGTTTCCTGGACAGTATGAACCATGCTGGCAGCTCCACGGAAGGAGAGGTTTCAGTCACTCCTGCGTCGTGCCAGAGGATCTTCGGATCTATGTACTCCATGTCATCAAACAGTCCCCTCCCGCACACAGACAGGTAGGCACACCGTGACGGAGGGAGTTTCTACATACATGACACACATAAAACATCAAAGAACATCAACTCAACTCTATGTAATTAGAGGATAGCACGGGAAAGATATACATTGTAAAAAGGGTTTGTTTGTCTCCCTACAAAATCTAAACATTGAATAGACAGATAGTAGTAACCGTCTTTCTGCTGATCATGTATCTTGATATCAACTTGATGCTGACTGCCATAAATGTAATTTGTACATACGCATCTTATAAACACACCCTATAAACAGAAAACTAGAGAGGTTTGTATCAGGAAGGACACTTGACTAAAACCTGCTAAAGTTACGTTGCAGTTTTTTTTATTGTGGTGAGTCGTGAAGGGGGAACTCCAAGAAGTGACTTTTCTTAGTTGTCCTTCAAGATACATTTTCATCTCTTTGAAATGTTGTATAATGTTTTGAAATCCATTAAAACACACACTTCCAAAGAAATATTTCAATGAAACTGGATCTACTGTCTCAAGTAACACTATATGGTTTGACTGCCTGCAGTTCCACTCCTCCTCCCGTGTGGCAGGACCGGACCCCAAACTCCTCTCAGCCCTCACCCCCTCTGTCCCTCAGCTCCCCTAAAGCCCATAGCTCTCCCCGGGGTGCTCTGAAGTTTTTGGGAGGCAGACAGACTGACAGCACAGACCTCTCCTCACTTTTGGGGAATGGCAGCCTGGAGCACAGTCTGCTTGAGGCCATGGAGGGCCTGGAGGGTATGGGCCTTATCAGTGATGGGGTACTGCCCCCCCTGCTGCCGGAGAAAAGGAGGGGAGGTGAGATGGGAGAGCTGGGGTCTCGGTCTCCATCCATCAGTGGGTTTTCAAGTCCTCATAGCGGCAGCAGCCTCAGCATCCCCTTCTCCTCATCTATGAGCCCAGACCCACTCAGAGGATATGGAGGGGCCCCATCACCGGGACCTGGTAATGGCTCGCACAACTCTCCTTTATGTGATTTAAGCTAAATATGCAGACACTAAAGCTAATGTTGCTATTATGCCTTTTACATGTTTCTGATATCTGGAGTGACCACCTGTTCCACATATTAGTGTTCCACTTTGTCAGTACGTGCAGTACGTCAAGATATTACTTTGCATAACTGGTGTGTCTTGGCAATGGAAATGAGATCAAGTGTTTTAAAACTGTATTATTTAGTTTTAAATATGTTCTTAAGGTCAATATTTACATGTTTATGGACAGGATACAAATGTTCTTTGTAAATTATGCATTTGTTCAAAGACTTATATATACTATAGAAAGTCACCAAGGAACTATATCGCTTTTAAGGTGGTCATCCTAGTTATCCTTAATTATTTTTGAACTGACCAAATTTTGGACATTTATTTGTCTTGCAGAGTTCGGCAGTAAGCAAGATACTGTGAAATTTGTTCAGGACACGTCCAAGTTTTGGTACAAGCCTGACATTTCCAGAGACCAAGGTAAATATTGGCCCTAGACAGCGAAGCCCAACAAACGTGCAAACGTTTTCTAACTTTAGCTTATCTCTGTTTCCTCTTGTGTTGACTCAATGAGTAGCTATCGCCCTGCTGAAAGACAAAGAGCCTGGTTCGTTCATTGTCCGAGACAGTCATTCATTTCGTGGGGCATATGGGTTGGCTATGAAGGTGGCCACTCCTCCCCCGTCTGTGTTGCAACAGAGTAAAAAGGGTATGTATACCAGTGTCTGTGTCAATGTTATAAACAGTCGACTTAAAGGTGTACTCCGTAAGTTTTCGAAAAAAATAAAAATTAAACAAAATGTTTACAATTGACTATCTGACCCTGTTCTGTTACGTCAAGTAGGTTGTCTGTAGAGGCCAGGGGAGGGACTAAAGTAAACTCCACTGCTTTTGATCAATCAAAGTAGTGACCCATACAGTCTCGTCTAATGTTGCTGTAAAGGCCAGATGACAGATTACCTTCTTTACATCACAGAACAGATAAAGCATTATTTTGATTATAGGAAACTTACTACCATTAAGACACAAAATATGGTATTTTATTCAACAATTGATTGATTTAAGAATTTGTTGCTGTGTTTTCAGTCGGAGACATGTCCAATGAGCTGGTCAGACACTTTTTAATTGAGTGCACACAGAAAGGCGTTCGTCTCAAAGGCTGTCCAAATGAACCGTACTTTGGTAAGAGTTCCCAGATATATGACCTTTTTATATTGAATGTAGTATAAACATATGATCTCGTATTTAGTGTAGTGGGTAAAATTGTTGTAAACTTAGTTATTGTGGAACTTTCCATTACTTTCTCACACCAAGTGTGCCCTTCAGGTAAACAAGGGTCTTTTGTGCCTTTGCTTCAGTTCATTAAAGAGTGACATTTGAAAGTGCAGACTTCAGCAGAAAGTGGACTCCAAGCAGTTAGTGTTAATGGTCCACCAGGAGAGCCACAATCTGGTCATAAACGCTCAGCTAATACAGTCTCCTCTGGCTCTACCTACTGGTCAAAATGCTGCTGTGCAGGTATCTTATTCCTAACTTATCATCAACAGGCAGCCTCACTGCTCTTGTGTGCCAGCACTCCATCACACCTCTGGCTCTGCCCTGCAAACTCATTCTGCCCGACAGAGGTACACTACAAACTGCTTAGAATGCTACACATTTCCGAGTATTCCATTTTATATAATTTGTTAATATTTTCTAGACCCAATGGAGGAGTTGAATGATTCCACTACGCAGACTGCAACAAACTCAGCAGCTGAACTCCTCAAACAAGGAGCAGGTGAGCCATTCAATACCTGAAAATTCTCCATGACCCCCCCAAATCTGAGATCTTCTTCCAAAAGTCATCTATGTCATCAAATGTTCTATAAATTCTATAAACATTGGAAGCAACACTCTTCAAATCTTGATGATTGAAGTGACTCACATTTATATCTACCACTTCCTTTCCTGCAGGCCTAGATATTTTGCGATCATTGTAAATGGCGAAACTCAGACAAGTATTCCAGGGATGTTTTTGATGAGGAAACAACATTATGACATTGTAGAAAGCTCAGAAAAGTAAATTTTACATAATAGGGCCCCTTTAATTATGTGTCTCTGTGTTTATTCAGCGTGTAATGTTTGGTACCTGGGCTCTGTGGAGCTGGAGTCTTTGACTGGACTGCAGGCCATTCAGAAAGCCACCACTCTGACCCTGTCCAAGGACCCTCCTCCTCCATCAACTGTGGTCCACTTCAAAGTGTCAGCACAGGGCATCACGCTCACAGACAACCAGAGGAAGTGAGTGCTCAGACATGTAAAAAATACTCAACATGCCAAATGAAGCAGTTGTTTCATGTAAATCGTAATGTATTTGCAGATTGTTCTTCAGGCGACATTATGCGGTCAACACAGTCATCTTCTGCTCTCTGGACCCACAGGGCAGGAAGTGAGTGGCCCCTATTTACCCAAAATAAAACAATTACATTTAACATTAACCCAATGACTTAAGATAGAATTAAGATCACTGTTATTTACAGACATGTCATCCTCTTCCTCAGGTCTATGGTCCTTAGGTCTTAGCTCTGAATGGCTAGTTAGTTGCAGGGCTGATACAGAGACATACACTGAAACATTTACTCCTTACATTTACATTCGCATTCATTCACCGCAGACAGTTAAATGCATTTAATTTAATTGAATATAATAGTCTTCACTAAAAAAGACTATACGTTTGAGGTACTAAGCTATATTATTTAAATTTTTTAACAGATGGAAACGAGACAGTGTATACACAGCCAAGTAAGTGAACCCATTTATGTACCACTGCACAGCCACCTCAGCCAGAGCATTTGTTACTAATGTTGTTTTTTTGCAGGATCTTTGGATTTGTAGCAAGAAAGTCCCAGAGCGAGACTGAAAATATGTGCCACCTCTTTGCTGAGCACGACCCAGAGCAGCCAGCGAGCGCGATCGTCAATTTTGTTTCCAAGGTCATGATTGGATCACACAAGAAGTGATGCGCCAGGATTAGAGGACTATTTACCAAATATAACCGGAATACAGCTCGTTGTTGTACTTGCACACTTCAGCACTTGTTCACCATATTCATCCTGCAGAATCCCATACTTCCTGATGACTGCACTGCACAATGATACCACTAGAGGGAGCCAGGACTGTCATAATGAAGTTCCACTAAAGAGAAGAGAAGAACCTTTCTACCTTTCTGCAGGATATATTTCTGACGCTTTTTATAGAAAGCATGTAAAACTATTTTATTGTCTCTAACACTTATTATAATGAACTGTTTCCCTGTTTTAGGCGTGATACCTGTCTTGATTTGATTAATGCCGATTTAAATAACAGATAAAATTGCTAAAGAGTTCAAATTCATTCCAAAATATTGTATTTATTATTTTTTCAGAGTTTAGACCTGCTTTGTCAAACCACAGCCCTGTATAACAGACAAAGCCAGTCATGTGGTTGCCTTGTAGGTCAAATGTAATGTATTTATCTCCAATGTGTAAAAGCTCTCTATATTTACTTTATATATATTTTTGTATATTAACACATGTATGTGTATGTACATTAGCAATAAAGACAGTATACCTATACTCGGCTTGGCTTCATATGGTTGCTGTTGACCACAAGTGACACAAATGTACATTTATAAGTTTATAAAAAAAGGTCAGCTCCAAAATGTATAATGTAATTTGAGAAGATACCAATAGATGGCAGTATAAAGCCACCAAAGGTCACATGGATCCAAGCTCATTCTTGAAAATGAAGGGATTTTACACAATACACTATAGTGTAATGCATTATCTGTATTGCTATTGTATTAATGGGTTCAGGTTTTGATAGTGAACAATATTTGTGTATGAATGGATGAAAGGACATGCGAAACTAAGGCCATGTAGACAAAGCAGTGCAGCTCTGTTGACAGCTGTCTGTCTGTGTGTAAGTTTGTCTGTGTGTCTCAGAGTCTAGTATCACTTTGAGGCCTGGATGAGCAGATACCTCTTTAGAATTACGCTCTTTTGAGAATCCCAGTCTCTGTGGACAACACTGAGAAATTGGAAATGGGACAGAGATAGAGGATACAGGACTCTTTCCGGATGTCCAGCGTGACATGAGGGTGTGTGTTGTGTGTTCTGTATGTGTGTGGGGTGAGCATAAGGGGGGTGATGGTGGAGGATGACCTCACCATTACTGAAACTTTCCCACAGCCAGCACACAAAGAAGGCCATCAGAAGGTAAAAAAGAGAGAATACACATTTAACAAACTGTGAAAAAGAGGAGTAAAAGTGGAGCGTGGTAAGAGAATGTAGGGGGGGCGGGGCGGGGCGCGGGGTTCCAATCAATAATTTTGTGTTTGAATAGAACGAGGCCAGAGAACACTAGTCATCCTGTTCTGCTGAGTCACTTGGCACCATTTTGTCCTCTGCTTGCACTTCCTGTTTGCACTTCCTGCTGCACTTCCTGCTGCACTTCTTGCTGCACTTCCTATCATGAGGCATCAGCACCTGGCGGTTTCACAGCCGCCCCTGCCGCCGCTGCTGCAGGACACAACATTCCTGACATTTCTCTCTGCAAATGGTGTTTGGAAATCCAAATGCCGGCTTCCGTTCGGGAATGCCTGCCTCACAGAGTCCCAGTCAGCCTCTGATCCCCGGCCTCCTCTCACTTTATTTGAGTTAGCTATTTAAAGCCCATACTAAGTGCACTGCTGCTGCTCTGACTGCACAGGGGCAAACACACTCCAAATCACACACCAAAACCACACAAGCACACAAATAATCCCGCTCCTATTTTTAATTTAGGGGTTGGGGTGACAGTGCATGTAGCCTGACAGTAGCCTCCAATATGATATTTGAAGCCATTTGATTTCCGAGTAGTGCAGAGACATAGAAGAAATGTAAAAAGGTCAGATGCCTGTTTAGTTTTGACCTGACCTGCAGTGCATGTTGGGGACAGCCACATAAACCCTAGTCAGTTGAGTATATGTTTTACTCTTCATTTAATATTTTCCTTAAACACAATAATGACATTGAATACACAAAGGAAGATTGTCAGAGGGACCACAAATCCCACACACATGTCATTCAAGATGCGTGGCGTACGTGAGCCGCGGCACATGCTGAGAAATCAGTGCATTTAGGACTGACACTACTTTGTATTTTCTCATAACTGACTGAAATGCAATCATTCACACAGCCACATAGACACACTCACAAAAGGGCCTGCCCACTTGGGTATCAGCGTCAATCTCAATGAACCTGTCCCCAGGGGGGCCGGGCTAATGTCCCACACAATGAGCTCCCGCTGTGCCACCGAGCCGAGCAGAGGCCAACAGATTAACTTGCATTACATCAGCATCCCCACAATACACCTAATGAGGGAGGCTGAGGGTGAGAGCCGGCCATTGCATCACTAATTAAAACCAATGACTCACTTTTGCTGAATCATGCCGGAGGCTGAGTTTTGTTAATTTATTTATTTTAGCCAACTTTAAATTAGATTAAACTATATGATGAGTGGAAATGGAGTGCAAGGTCCATGAAATGCATGTAGCCTTTAAATCAGTTTCTACAAAATGTCAAAATATGAACAGGATAATGGAATACAATACAATTGTTTTAACCAGTAAGGTATTTATTAGGGATGCACATGGATCGGATATCGGGGCCAATCTAGGCCCAGAAGCTGAATCGGTGGATCAGGAAATGAGGCCAATATTGGAGTCGATTTAACTTTTTTTTTTTTTTTTTTTTTTATGAATTACTAATAAAAAATACACATTTTTAGAAGCCGGATAATTTTGGGAAATTAAATTATATTACATTGTAAAATACAATTTTGGGGATCATCTTTTATTATGTTTATGTTATATTATCTTTTGGGGAATGTTATTTAAAGAAATGTCCAATGTCGGTGGATATCGGGAATCAGTCGATCCACAGAGCCCATATATTTGGCATCATGGTGCATCTAATATATAAGCCTTAACCCAGCCACAAGGGATCACAAGCCAGTCCCATTAAATATGCAAGTGACTGCACATAAGACATTTCTGTGGAGGCCAAAAGGCTCAACATAAAGAAGGACTTAAGGCCAAGATGTGCATAAACTGTAGGCTGTAGGTATGGTCCTAATTTAAAGGCAAAAAATATGTATTTAGTTTGACTCAGATATGATTAAATGCACAGTTGGAAATATTAATTTTGCTGCTGGCACGTCTACATCAAGCATGGAGCATGAAGCACGCTGATTGAAATATTAGTCAAACATTTGAAGTAGGTCAGAAAGACAGCCGCAGACTCAGTGACTCTAATAAATTGTGAAATGTACATTAATAACAGCCTTGGCTATATAGCAGTGGCTACTCCAAGTGAAACTGTTGAGTTGAGTTCAAAATCATGCTGCTGCCATGACCAAGCAAATCTGTTTGTATAATAATAATATAATAAATCTAAATGGAACAGTTTTTCAGTGTTTCCAACTTTTAACCTTTTGAAACTTTTTAATAAACTACGTATATATATGTATATGTATTCCAACTCTTGATGGAGAACTGTGCTGCGGCCAATACACCCTTTATTTCATGAGTGTTTTTCTTTTTGTTTACTGGTTTTATTTGGCACTTGAAATATACGTCTGTCTCTCTCCCATAACCAGCAACAGAGCAAAATTGCCCTTTTGTCAAAAGTGATTTTCCATTTTGTCACAGCTCTGCCTCTGTCCAACAGTTTTTTGGATGCTGTGACACAGAGTGATTTTTCTTTTCTTTTCTTTATTTTGTAGCAAAGAAAGAATATGGAGCCTTCCAAAATACAAAGAAAGGTCCATCTAAAGCTGCATTTTCCAAACTAATAATAACGCATTGGTTTTACATGGTGCTTTTCTCAACACTCAAAGATTCTTTACAATTACATTATTCATTCACTCCCTGGTGGGGCACACTGAGAGAGGCGTGGCTGCCAGGCTGCCCCTCCGACTACCACCCATCACACAACCACATTCATTCATAGGCAATGTGGGTTAAGTGTACAACAACTGTATATGGGCAGGGATTCGAACCGGCGACCTTCTGTTTGGCCCACTGCGCCACTGCTGCCCCAAGTGGGTAGTAGTATTAAGATGTTTTTGTTTCTTTTTCAACAAAATTTGACCTCTGCCTTATGGTAACGCTTTCCTTTGCTAAATCATACTTTATTACCTTTTCAACGTTGGCTGTTTATGTCCTCTTTGACTGAAATATGAAACACGTGGGTCTTTATTATTTTTTGTGAAGTCATGTGTACAAAGACATTAAAGTTTCCCAGCAGAATCGTAAAATCATTCAAAAGACATTAAAATATATGGACAGTGAACTTTCCAGACCACCCCAAAATGTCCTATAGGGGTCCCCTTTAAAGACTGCACTTGATGTACCTACTTTTGCTGACTCACTGGGGTATTGAGTTTTATTTCTTCATAGTCCTGCTGTTTGACCAAGAGTATTAATTATGACATTTTTATTTTTTATTTAAGATTCATGTTTTTTGGGGGTGGGTTTTATCTTTTTTATTTCAACACTGGCTCCAGATGATTTTACATTTAGGCTATATTGCCCAGTGAACATAAGCAACCACATGTTGGTAAGATAGAGTTGACCTACCAACTCACGGTCAGACCAAATAAGAATCAAAGGCCACTTAAAGTATTTTGGTTCTTACTCACATGTGTGTTTTTAACCCTGAACATGTTAAATATAGAAGAACTAAATATAGTACAGCCTAACGTGGCATTACTAAATTATCAAGATAATCTTGCTAGTAAAACATGAAATCCTCTGAAGTTTAAATAGCTCCTCTGCACGTTTATCCAACTTAATAAAGGCGCCTTGTGAGCCTGGCTCGATTCACATGAAAGAAAACAAACTGGAGACGTGAGTGAGTTTTTCGGCAGTCATCTACTCCAGCATCAACTCTACTGAGCTTTACTGTGATAATTACCAGATTTACTGTGATAATTACCAGATGTGTTCTTCAAATTGGATAATTTGTCCCACAAAGTCAAAAGCTTCTGAATTAAATCTCATCTGTGACATCTGCTAAAAACTGTACATTCGTTTTTTGGCCTGGAACAGTTAACAGTGTTAGACCTGGCCGATGTGGCTGATCAGGGCCTGACAGACTTTTTCAGAAGTGAACAGAGCCAGTATTCACCAGTGTCAGCTGCTGGCCAGGACTCTCAGACTGTCTGGGACCCAATGATGTCACCATTCTCTGGGGGTGTGTTTGGGGTGCTGGGTGGAAGGCATAGGGGCAGGATAACAATGATGGCTGAACCCTTGACCTTCTGATTGTGACCTACTTGTGCCGAGTCACCAACCTCTTTGCAGCGCGGGGCCAGGTCCTCACAGTTTACAGTTAGCATTAGCATAGGCTAATGGTCCAAAGGTTACAACCTGAAGGTCAGAAGGTCAGGGGAGAATCCTTCTCTCTGCACAGAAATCAACATTTCTATGTGAAAAAACACGTGGAAAACACAGGTAACTCAACACATATTCACACACTTCTGCGCATTCACTCATTCAAACACAAATAGAGGAATGCATGCAGAGACAATGCAGCACAGGTAGAATTACTTCTAACATAAACATCTACACCCAAAGAAAGCAACACTCCCCGCTGTATCCCGAGCCTGCTCAGATAAGGGACACATGGTCCGAGTTTGGGCTAATTCAGCACCTGGGAACCCCTATGCTCTCGTCCTCCGCCCGACTAAGTCCCTCTTTGGGAACAAACCCAGCCTTGTGCAGCTCCCAACAATGTCAGTGACACTCTACACTGCCCCATTGCCAGTAATTGTTAGCTCACAAAGCTTCCTGGTATTGTGTTCAACAATGCTCACTCTGAATAGAGAGTCTAACCTACTTGTATTGTCACTAATTGGTTTCTTGAGAGGAGTAGAAAATGGGGAGAGAAAGGCAGAGAGAAGAAGTTGGAAATGGACTGCAGTTTCATTGGCGTTGCAGTAAATAGAGTTCACAAAGGGCTTTGTGGGGTCGAGGGCCGAGGGCCGAGGGTCGGAGGTGAAAAAGAAGAGGTGCACCTGCACTCTCCACAGTCCCACAATAAGCTTATTCAGCTGCTCTGCCGAGCTGGACCACGCAGGGCCATGGAGCATGAAAACAGTGGCTCAAAAGGCAGCACCCATACCAGTTAAAAAACTAAATAGGAAGCTGTCAAAGGAATTAGAGAATCATTTGTGTGTGTAAACAACCACATGATAATAAACTAATATAATACTTTCCCACAAATCTGAAATTGACACCAAAGCCGAGATCCACTGTACAAATAATTAGGATGTAGAAATCTTACAATATACAGTAAATATGAATTGATTAAAATACAGTTTTCATATCCATGGCAGGAGGTTGTGTAACTGTAAAGATTCACTAGTCTGCCCAAACTCTACAAGACTCTTTGGCCTCCAAAGATGAGACTCGAGTCCAAGTCCTTGATTCTGTCACATCTCTGTCATGGTCACAGACCTGTCTTTATTTTCAGGGCCAGTTTTAGTTAAAATCATACTTTGGTGTCATTACACAGTAGGGTACAACAAAATTGCAATTAATTTGGTCAGATTTAGTCTGAGGGGATAAATAACTGAGCAAGAGGCATCCAATTTCTAAATGGCTCTTATCTGCAACTCATATGGACTCACATTTACTGTGCCCATTTTTGGCGTGAACTGATTATTTGACCCATTACTCTACATTGACTTCTTGGACTAGTGTAGCTCTTTCTGTCTGGGTTCACATACAAACACATCTATAAACACGCACAAACGAGACACACACGCTGAGACACACTCCTGCATTGCCCTAAAGTCCCAAGGCCATGTTTTTGTTTCCGTTGTAAATGCAGCCACTGCTGACAGAGACAACTCCCAGAATGTAAAGCCTGCAGTGCCATGCAGGGTTAGGGTTACATTGTGTATGATTTATCTGTGTGTGTGTATGTGTAGCATGTTTGATATGCCCAATGTGTACATACAAAACCAAACAGATGCAAACGGAAAAAAAATAATCAAGCAGCTAGAGCTTCAACAACTGCGTCACGTCTGTCACAGTACAACAAGAATTTTTATCTTAAACGTGGTCCCTAAAATCTTTTGAATGACTCAGTATCTTGCTTTAGATCCCAAAACTAAACTGAGGAGCACCAAGACCAAATTATTCACATCTACCACTCACATTTAACTATAATAAAAGAATGCATTTAAATGATAGTTTGGGGCTTTTTAGCCTTTATTGTATAGGACAGTTGAGAAATGACAGGGTAAGACTTTCGGCAAACTGCAGTGGTCAGGATCGAAACCCACAAAGCCGGGATGAGCTATATAAGCTACATATGTGCTTCCACTCTTTGTAAACACAGCCCATGAGAGAGAACATACTTTTTCACACATTTAAATAGTATATATATATTTTTTTGTCCATCATCACATACTTGCTTCAGTCAAGAGTCAAATTATTCAGATATTTATTTGATCATTGTGGTGGATGGATTACTGTGCAGCATAGTACTTAAGTGAGCTCAGTATAGTCCCTGTCAATCATTGTCCTTTTTTATTTGCAGAAGACCTGTGAAACTGCCATGTGACAACCATGCAGTTGACCCTCATTAGTGCTGGACATCCCTCAGATTCCTTTGTGCTTCGTCTACACATTTAGACACAAATATATGCCCTAAAACTGCTCCCCTACACTGAAGGGAAGACATGCAGAAATAGATGTCAAGGCACATGGGCTCACAGAAAAAAGATGGTTGAAGCATATGATGGGGGAAGGGAAGAGGCAGTACATGGGAATGGGTGAGGGGTTTATAATGTGATGTAGTGATGAAGTGTGGACAGAGACAGAGAGCGAGAGGAGCTGGTGCTTTTAAATAGAATACATGGAACACCAAATCCCCTCTGCAACACAAATCAGCTGACTGACTGATTGCCAGGGAGTAGCAGGAGGGGGTAGGAGGTTGGAGGGCATGTCCAAGCCCAGGAGAACTCTATCCTGTCTAAACATAGACCGAGTCCTGGTGCAAGAAGAGACCACTGCAGGCAACAGAGAAAGAAAGAGCAACTGTGCTGGGGTTTGAGTGTGCTGGAGACTTTCTGAAGTTGAGGTTGTAATATGTCACTGCAGTAACAATTGAATTACTATTGAAAAAAGAAAAGTGCATTATAGGCCAGCGCGCATGGATATAAACTGAGCGGTGAAATTGCAATCTTGTACTACAGATAGTAATACAAGATCATGTTCGATAAATAAATGAAACAATGTGAATTGATTGTGACAGGGATGTTTAAACAAATATATTGAGCAGACTACAGCAGTTATTGAAGGGGGGGTTAGAGTCAACAGTATCTTATTTCGATAATTCTCCAGTAAAAGCATCCATTAATATTCCCTAATAGACATATAAGACTTTAATAGACATTTACTTGTGTTATTACAATCCTTTCAAATTAAAAACTAAGCTAATAATTGGCTAGCACCTTGCTTTTACACATTTCAAAGTTAAATAATAAGTCAAAATGATTACAAAAATTGACTATACTAAACTAAACTATATAGGCAATACATTTTATTTCTGACTCTGCTTCCCTCGCTTCTTCAGTCCAGTCAGTTTCCTGCGTTCCCAGAATAATGCACGGTGTAAGAGTCAGGCAGCCAGCCAGTCTTTATAAATGGCACTGTCTAAACCTCTACTAACCTAACACTGGTTCTGTCCAGCTCTGTCACCCACCCTCCTCCACTCACAACAGCAGCAGGTCATGGCTTAAGTGTAAAGCTAGTGCATGCTTTGAATTGTGGAAATGCACCGGGAAGAATTTGTACTTGATCGCTGACGAGCTGAGATTTCTTCACCCTACTTTTTCCAAGTGTCTTAATTTGACACAATCCCTTCAACCCCATTCATGCCACTGTCATAAAAGGTGACCCACAAATTATCACTCCCTGTTGTGGAGGCACTTCTGTGAACGCGCCACATGCTTCCAGGAGCTGTTGGTAAATCTTCATTTCGACTCTGTATCGACTTACCTCCGCTGTTTCTCATCTGGACTTCCCCTGTCTCCTGCTACTGTGCCAGAGATCTGTGCAATGACTAAAATCCTGGAAAGATGAGGATGGAAAAAATGTTGTTGGAGTTAATGAATGCCAGAGACGGGTGTGTCACATTGAAATTCACAGGCGCTGTTATCGCAGAGGCTACAGTCAGTAATGCCAAATATGTTAAAGAAAAGGTTATAGTCAGAATAGATACAGCTTGGTTAGCAATTACCCAAGAAATCAAAAATTGGAAATAATAATATAAAAGACAATCTTATTAAAATCAAACATAAACATGCTTTCTAATCTTAAAATAATATCCTCATCACTGAACATGGTTCAGTTAAATTACACCAGACATTTGCACCAGAACAATACAACTTACATGAGTTTTTAGTTCAGAAATGTAAAATTTGATTGGCCATGATGGATTCAGTGTTGCCAGATCTTCTGAGAACAACAAGCGACAAAATAAGCCCAAAATAAGCAACCTTCAATAAAGCCAGTCATAATTACTATAAATGATACACATAGACTACTGTATAGACCTACCTGGAGCCTTTTTGCTGTGTTTTAATTAACTTTTTAGCATGATGGTGCCTCCTTCAACACTTGAGATACACAATGGCAACAATGCACCGACCATACACAGAACAGAAGACTCCATTATGTGACTGACTCCATGAATAGTCATTAGTGCCCCTAGTGGACAACATTTGTGTGGCAATATATATATTAAAAAAAAATATTCCCATCTCACCCTTCCAAGCTCGGGTCCTCGGGCCTGGGAGCTTGTGGGTTCTGCGCAGTATCTTGGCTGTTCATATATATATATATTATATATAATAATCTAGAAATGCCTTTTTGGAATCAAACAATAAATTCACTCTTTACATTAAGTTCACATATTCTTACCGTTATGCTTGATTTGATCCTGAACTAAGTCTGTCATTAATCTATACAGATTCAAATTTAGCTTCAACCTAAATACAATCTTACAACAAACTCAGTAATTTTATTTTCAAAGATTCTGTATTCATATTATAGTATATTGTATATGGTTTGATCCGCATAAGATTATACCCCCTTAAATCTAAAATTATGTATTCTTTCACTTTGTCTCAAATAGTTTCCAGAAAAATCCGATTTGCATCATTTGTATCATGAGGATCATCAGGTTTGCAGTAACCACGGTGTGCACGTTGTAAATGTATTGTTGATCTGATCTTTCTGCTGCTCTGTTACTCTTATGTGCTTTATTTTAAAGTTTGTATATGGACCCCTAAATGTCACTTTGCCTCTGCCCAGGGACAACTGATGAAAATTATCTTGCAGCTATTGTGCAATGTTCTTTTCAAACAAACAAACAAATAAACAAACAAACCAATTTTCTGTGGTGTGTGTTTTTTTCAGTTTATTTTTAGTATTCAGATTGTTGCTTGAAAAAGTCAGTAGCAATTGGAGCCTCAAAGAGCTGCACAAACCAGCTGTCATATTTTTCAAATATTTCTCACACAGACAAATAGTTGAATATTGTGTTATATTTATTGCAATGTGGGCTGCCGTATAGCTCAGTCGGTAGAGCTTGTGGCCCATAATCAAAGCTTGAAATGCTCAATACAGGCTCACGACAGTTTGCCTATTCTTCTCCCTGGTTTCCTGTCGCACTACTGTCTATCAATAAAAAGCTGGAAAAAGGGCAAAAAATAATAATAATAATGTTTTTTCCCAGATCTTTACCTTCTAATGCTTCCCAGACAGATTTGACAAATAGAACAAAATCAAATGTAAACGATACCAGTGAAATTAGTCTGAGTCTCAGGTATTTCGACACTGAACACATACACACACACACCTACACATATATACACATGCACACACACGCACACACACACACACACACACACACACACACATACACATACACTTAATGTAATGAATAGCAGGAATGTCCTAACACCCTCCACATCTCAGTACAGTGACTGGGTGGGATGACGTGTTGGTCGGGGCTGAAGTGTCCTGTGGCCAACATAATAAAACACTCTTTGATTACATTCCTGTGTGACCTGTTGGATACCACTTTCCATTGAGCCCATGCTTTATGCTTTATGGTCGCTGAGTTTTCGTGATGTTGGCCACTTTTTGTGGGGTGACTCAGCCGTGATGCATCCTTTTGATGTCCCAAACCCGAGACCTCCCAACATTATTTTATGTCCCACCTGCCACTTAGGTTAGAGGTGGTCGTGGCACCGTGTATTATAAAGGAGAAAGAAATGAGGAAAAAAGAGAAATGAGGGCTTAGGATTAGGTGTGCTGGGGGTTTGTGGTAAATGCATGCGTGGCTAACATGTGTTTAATGACCTGTGCATTACTATATTACGTTAACCCTTCAATGACCACAGTCAGTGATAGGCTTACCATTTGCTGTAACAATGACTGAGCGTTGCATCATCCTTTTAGAACACACAGCCTTGTCATCCTTATATTGGAAACACCACATGTATCACTTAATTAAATATTAGTAATATAATAAACCTCTGTTCAAATTCAAGATTTAAAGTTTTTATCGTACAATTATATAAAATAAAAATGTAAAATAAGAAAGCATGTTTTCTTGTAGGCCTTATAATAAAATGATTTGTATGCTGTCAATATATATATATATATATATAATATATACATCATATAAAAGGCAGCATGCAAAAACTTCAGAAATGTAAATTGTGTACATATGTGTGCAACAGTCAGACATTAGACAGCATTAGAATAGTAAACAGTTCAGGGGTAAATTCTTTAAACAATATTAATCATGTGTTCCATAATTTGTATTCATCAGCAATACTTAGTGACACCTGCCTTGCACTTGGACACAACATTTCTAAATAAGCTTTGCTGCAGCTATAAAGATCTGTGGTGATGAATTCATATTAACCCTTTGCTTGAATGAAGCTGAGCATGCAGAGCTTAGGCTGAGAAGCCTTCGGTCATTGGTTATATTATAAATGAGCATCAGACTCCAACTGCTGCGCTCTTATTGGCTGATGAAACCTCCTGATCTGTCTCCACCACTCGTCGCCAGTCAGGTGACTGTGACGCTCCGAGAATCAATGTTATTAATCTGTCCTCACCATCAGTATGGGACCATAATGATGATAATGGGTAAATAAACAACACAAGCTCCTCTGGCCTTGTTTAAACATTTTTCTATTCTTAATGTAGATATTAGATTTTGGTAGATTTTTTGGGAGAGATTTTTTACCTAAATCATTTGTTATATTTTTGGATTGAACTGAATCTGTCTCTAAAAAAATAATTCGCATTTTATAAACGCTTAGCCCTGTTCAACACTGACATGTTCACCAGACAATGTGTATATAATTTTAACCTATATATATAAATATGATTTAGCCCTTGTTTTAGAACTGATTAAGATGTACTTTAGTTCCTCTTTAATCCCAGTTTTTACTAGATTAACTTAGTCCTGGTTTAGTCATTCTGTTCTATTCTCAGAATCATTGAATTGCTTTGGTCATTATACTGCTCTCAGGCGTCATCAAGTGACGTTTTACTGATACCACAGTTCCCTGATACATCAAGCCTCATAAAGCCACTTATAAACAATGTTGTTTTGACACATCTTAAAATAAAGTGAACAACACAGTGCCCGCACCTGTTGAAGATGTTTTGTAGGACCCATCAAATGTGTGTCTGTGATTGTCTGGGGGAGTGAAAAACACCCTGCACCACATCCTGGCCTTGTAGACGGTGTGGTTTCTTGCACAACATAGAAGATGTTGTATCATGTTGAGACATCAGCATTAGTCAGAGCTGATGGACTGTTTACCTCCACCTTTTCCCCTGACCTTTATAATTGTCACAAGTGTTGCTGATTGTTTTATTTATTATTTTTATTTGACTTATTTTTACATTATTTAATCTGAAGAAAATATTTAAATGCAGATGCAATTTATGTATTTATTTGTATGTATTACATGTTATTATATCCACTTAGTGTAGTCTGTAAGTTTCTTTAAAAAAATAAAATAAAAAAATAATCATTTGACTTTAGTCCCTCCCCTGGCCTCTACAGCGACATCAGATCTTTGTGGGTTAACTACTTTGACCAATCGCAGTCGAGATTTACTTGGCCTCTACAGACTACAAACAACCTACAACATAGTCATAGTGAAGCATTTTATTATTATTTTAAAAATCAACAAATTTGCGCATTAATTACTGGTTAATTAGATTTTTATTTGCATAAGACAGAAGAAGAAATGAATGTAACTTCATTATTTGCTCTTAATAAATTGTAATTCATTTTATTAAGCAGAAAGTACATCATTATATTCAGAGTATAATCATGCAAATTTACAGAAAGAGCCACAAAAATCCACATGGTCAGACAAAAAGATTTTCTGTTTCTGGACATTTCAGTTCTGTAAAATCTCCTATTGTCACTCTCAATAGAAAATGAAAGCATACATATTTTGCTAAAATCTAATATATTCCAAGGAAAAAATCAAGTAGTGCAGCTTTAAAAGGCATTGTCAAACAGGGACTATAGGACTAAATGGTGTCTAAATATGTTTATTCCAGAATAAGGTCGGAAAGACTCCGTGTTCCACCAGTTGTACTCAGCCCACAGCCTAACAAACACTATGTGATGTCTAACTCTGAAGTCAAAAGCTTGCCTCCAGTGTCACCATGTACTTTTAAGAACCAAATGGCGGCCCTTTCAACCTAATGAGGCTACTATGTTCTGACTGATTCATATTCTCCAAAGTACACGTTGTGGTGGCCCTAAGCAAACCATGTCATTAGAAATCACTTGACACGGGCCAAGAAAAGAAAGTTCTCTTTTTTTCATCCAGAGAGACTGAGAACTGGATACAATGGCATAAAGACAAGAAGCAGCATGAAGGAGGAGTGTGGTGGATACGGGTGTCAGAAGAAAACCCCTGCTCCTCTGTGACCTGGTAAAGTCACTCTGAGAGGCTGGGGTCAATGAGAGCGAGAGAAGAAGGAGAGGCCATTGTTTGCGCCCTCAGCATGACACAGCTTGTGTGTACTAACTCACTGCATCCCCATGGAGTTAATCTTATCAAGGGTAGGGCTGGGCATATATATATATTGTTAATTGTATATACTTTTATTATCACAGCATGCTGGTATCTTTTTTCTTCTTCTTCATTGTGTTTACTGGTTCTTCATTCTTCATTCCTTTATTCAGATTTGGCTTATGTGGACTTTTGCATTGTGGTTGTGCAGTGGTCAATCAACCCACGAGAAACCAGAAATGCGTTTGGAGGAGCTCCATTAATTGAACCTGAGAATCAGCAAACCGTGACCTTAGCATGCAACATGTGTTAACAGATCTCCAGCCCAAATCTATCCATGTTAGCATACATTGTACATCATGGTCATAATAAGGCCAAGCAATTAGCACCACGGCGTAATAACAACTCAATAATGACTCATCGTTAACACAGAGAGTCCAAATAGACATATGAAAAATATTATATGGATTACAAAACGGACCTGGTCCCAAAAAGGAAAGGAAAGAGGAAACAGGACAATTATATATTTTTTTTTTCTTTAAAATAAAATAAAATAAAATAAAATAAAATTGTATTTTTATTTTATTTTATTTTATTTTATTTTATTTTATTTTATTTTATTTTATTTTATTTTATTTTATTTTATTTTATTTTATTTTATTTTATTTTATTTC
>JAVQKC010163314.1:0-11736 GCA_036025475.1 Philypnodon macrostomus
GTCACCCAGGACCTGTTTGCCTTGGGAGACCCTACCAGGGGCATGTAGCCCCCGACAACATAGCTCCTAGGATCATTCAGGTGCACAAACCCCTCCACCACGGTAAGGTGGCGGTTCAACAAACAAACAATTATGGTAAAGTAAAATGATCACTCCTGGGCTTGACATTAACACTGGCCAACTAGCCACTTTGGCCAGTTGGATTTTATGTATACATATACAATATTTTACCATAAGAGTTTCTTCTGATGCCACATTAATACCACTTACCATTAATTAAAATAAACATCAACAAAATACAATAAAATCATGTAACTAATGTAACTACTTCTTGCTAGTGAAAACACTAATTGGCTTTCAAACTTTTTAAAAGGGCTATCACATTGGCCAGTGAGCAAAAAGTTCATATCAAGCCCATTTTGAATACACATGAATACATCTGAGCTCCCCACCATTAAAGTAGTCACATCCCGACACATGCACCTAGCTGCCAGCTAAAATAGGGTCGTGTAGAGTGCAGGGCTAAAATGTGATACTGTGCCCAAACTCAGCCAGTCCTTCTCCATCTCTGTGTGTTTCTGTAATAACTCCAGCTAAAAATACCCACTGCTGTTCTGTTGTACTGCAGGTGCACACAGGCTAACATCCAATAGAAGTGAACCAGCTCGTGTAGGTCCCACAGTCTGAGGAAGTTTTATAATCGGATCAATTTATCAGGATCTTTTAGTTTTAATGGTGGGCTGCCTCTAATAAAATGACCAGATTAGTTAAATTTACTTAAAATCTGAATATTAAAGCTGTCTGGAGGCTTTTCTAAAATAGTAAAATTGTTTTTACAAAAAGGGTGAAAAAAATAAATTGAAAGTCTTGGACGTAAATAGATAATCTGTAAAATCTTTATTTTATTTCTTATCAATTCAGAGATTTTTTGGAATGTCACTTCACTCGGAAACTTATTTCCTGATCTGATGCTGCTGTAGAGGCCAGAGGAGGCCCTGTAGAGCCACGTTATGTAATAATTCCACACTATAATAAAACTGTAATAAAACCGCATTTTGTAATAAACTGATCAAATGCAAAATGTAATCAAATTGAACCCATTTTGTAATAACTTTCAAAATAACTCAAAATGTAACAACTTATTACAAAATTTCAAAATATTCTGAATTCAAGACATTTTAACTAATCTAGACAATTTTTGCCAGTTCCTCCCACAGTCCATTAAGTGTCCCGTGCCAGCTTCCACCTCCTCCTCGTCTACTGGTGAAAACCGTCATCATGTGGTATGTGATAACATTAAAAATAATCTATGAACATATTGTATATAGCAATGGGAGGATGTATACACTTATAGGCTATAAAAAAGTTTTTGATTTACTTTTTTTTCACTAAAAGATTTCAGTGGAAACAGTTCTGATATGATTTCTCCTTGTCTAATTTTCAATCTAATAAAAACCTGGCAATTTAACAGGGGTGTGTAGACTTTGGGCACTGTATACATTGTCAGCTTCAAAAGTAGAGGCCTGTCCCCAAGTATTAACTATACAGAATCATGAAAAATATACATTTATTATAGTGACTGTGCATAAATTATATTTTTTGTCCTGGCACAAGTCAAAACGTGGGACACACCCTCAGATTGACTTGATTTGAGCTCCGAAGCAAAGTGGGATGTCTAGTCAATCTCGGCACACCCTGCACAGCGGAAAGATAGTTTCAGGGCTAACACAGAGAGATACAGTGCCAGACAATCATTCACGCTCACATTCATTCTCTATGCGGACAATTTAGGCAATTTTCCTATCATATCATTGAACAGTGGGAGGAGGCCAGAGGACCTACAGTAACATGGAGAGTACACGCAGACTCTACCCACACAGTATCAGATGTAATTGGTTCAGGCTGCTGTGTGGGTCTGCTCTGATTGGTCGGTCAGTGTCCTTGTGTGACACTGTCTTCTTTAATTAGGAAACATGTGAGACAGGAAGTCAGGCTGAGCATTCTACCAAGTATTCAGGAAATAATAATGTGAAGAAACACCAACTCACTGCTACTAATGAAGGGGTAGTGGGTGTGAGAGGATGCCAGTGTGTAGGAGGTCCTTGTAGTCAATTCTAGAAATTCTCACTTTAAAGCTTGTTTAGACTTGTCTTAGGTTGGACCAAAACAAAAACAACAAATTCAGTTTAATTAGTTCTTATAAAACCATGACCTGGGTAAAGGTGTAGTCTGTAATTCCTAAAATAATAAAGTTACAAATAAAAAAATGCTTCAAATTGACCCTGTTCTATGACGTAAACCAGGGGTGTCAGACAAGACAAGTGAAAAAAAAATAGCTACAATGATAAATGAAAATGTACTAATGCGACTCTAGTGATGTATTTAGAACTGACAATGTCAAATTTATTGATCATTTATATTGGAAAAGCAACTACACTAAGAATCACCCCTCTCTTTCAGAGAGAACTGAGAATGGTACATTCAAACGCAAAACTTCAGTCTACATGAATGCTTCAATCAGAAGCTTCTGAAAGGCTTCTGAACAGTTTTTTTAATTTAACCCATCTGCAAGAAGATAACGAAGAAAACAAAGGTGATGGTGATGATCAGTATTTACAATGCAAAGTGGAAACTGTGAAGTGACTTATCTTTTCATCATGTATGTGTATTCTTATTTAGCTTAAATTAGTCAATAGGCAGTGTTTTATATATATGTTCAAATGTATCAATGCACACTATAAGCTGTCACATGTGTGCTTGTTATACGAATCTGACCTTCTTCGCAAATATTCTTTATGTCATTTTATTGAATTATGTACATTTCTTCCCAATATGTAGTGTGTTCTACAATGCAGTCTATTAGCCCCTCACTCAAACCTCAGAGGTAACATAATGTAAAATACTTTGTTTGTGCAATATAATCCCCTCACACTGTCAACCCAAACTAATAACTTCTCATTTATTTCTGCATGATTACATGTAAAGTAATAATAATAATAATAATAATAATAATAATAATAATACATGTTTCTGATGTTGCTGTTGAGGCCAAGAGAAGGATTAAAGTAAAAATAATAATTATGACAGATTACCGTCTTTACATCAGAGCAGGGTCAGATTTTAAAATTTCTGACATTTTTTTAATGTTAGGAAACTTACGGCCTACACCTTTAATGTGAAGTACATTGGTATGTTCCAAATGTCCCATTGAAACACCAGACTGAAGCTTATACAAGATGGTACTGTTAATATGTAGTTTTCCAATGCTAACTAAATCATTGCTTCCAACACTTTTCTCATCAATAGAATCTGCCAAAAAATATTTGGACAAAACTAGAACAAAACTAGGACTAGTTTAGGTCTAAAGTAGGTCTAAATAAGGGGTACACTAGGGCAAACATATGGTTAAACCAAGACTACACCAGGATTAAACCTATGTTAAGCCAGGTCTAAATTCAACCAAACAAAGACATGTTCTTGGCCATTCAAGTCTAATACCACATCTACTATACCTTAGGCACTAAAAATAGGTTTTTCATTTACAACAAATGCCCTTCCTGACACAAGCCTTTTTCCTTCTCTGTGGAGAAATTGAACCTCATCCTGCAAAAGTGAGGGAACTAACAATTTCAATGACACATACACACGCATTACCAAGCCTTTCTTATCAATATACCAAATATATATCAAGTGAGCCAATAGCTGAGGAATATGCACAATTCCATTAAAAAAGCCTCGGGCCTGAATAGAATTTATGAAACCATGTCAAAATATGGGTGGCTATCAAAGATATCTGGACTTTTTCAACCTGCTTTCTTCAATTTCAGGCTGCTGAAAAATAATTTGAATTTCTCCTGTTGCACTTCCTACTTTAAGATCAATCTTAATCCTTGCAAAACTAAAATATGGGCTTTTTCCATTTAGTGTTCTCCGCTGTCTCAAATTCTCCTTTATTGTTTGATTCCAAGGTGTTTCCCTGTAAAAGTGCACACGCAGCAGTCTGAAATCACACTGGCCTATGACTCTGTGCGTGGCATCACTACATCATCAATCAGTCCAGATATAGCCCTGTGACTGTGAGCTATGGAGGTGAGCAGGAACAGGACTGCGTATGTGAGGTCAGGGTGCTCTTCATTATAGGTGTGTGCTACAGAAATCAATGTCTAAAGGTCCTATAGTATGCTTTTGTGCACATTTCACAGTCAGTTTCAGATACATTTAGGTTACCATTTTACATTTTGCAACATCAAACACAATCATTATCTAATACAAGCTATTTTATGGATCAGCCACTTGGACTCAAGGAGAAACGGTCTGTCTGTCCCTGTTTCAAGACGGGAACATCTCATCTCATCTTCGGTTTCCAAAAAAACTCCAACCACTATGCTTCTCTCAGTGCATTTGTTGACAGTGCAGGAGAAGGCAGGAGCACTTCGTGGTTTGCCCCTATTTATTACATTACTGATAGGTGTTTTCAGCTCTTGGAGAGGACTATAGCTCAACATAATTACAAAAGTATGGGCAGTTAAAGATGCTGAAGGACCATTAACAGTGTATTATATATTTAACGCAACCCTGTCCTAAGCTAACATGTAGAGTCCGTTTTACCGGTTGAGGTGCTCTTGCAGCTGGCCCAGCCTCTGCTCCACCTCTCCATAGGTGATGTCGCTGGCTGAGCTCTCGTCCTCTGCTCCGCGCAGCTCTCCCATCTGTGCTGCTGACTCATCCAGGTAGTCTGTAGGTTTTGCACAGCCCCATTTATCAGCACACACATCTAGAGAGAGCACACAGGCACATGGGCATTACATCTGCACATGTGGGCCAAAAGGACGTCATCACCAAACAAAAACGCCCCACTGAAATAGAAGCTAATTCATCTCTTACGGGAGCAGTGTGTGTTGCAGGCCCCTTAGTGTCATTTATCAAAGCCCTGTACCCGGAGAATTGTTCAGCAATGTTTTTCACTGTACTGTTGTTATCTGTGCACCGCAGCTGTTAGCATTGGGCTCACTGTGAAGGCATATGTGTTAAAGACCCTATTGTCATGTATAAGGGGAGAAGGTAGAGTGGTGGCAGGCAGGGCTGTGTGTTGTAAAGATAGGACTTGACCACACAGGCAGCTCAGATTGTGTGTTAGGTAATGGGAGGTATTGGTAAAAGTATTGATTGTAAAGTTAGGTACATACAGGGTTTTACATGGGCCGTTTAGGAGAGACAGGTGTAGTAATTGCCCGTAAAATTGGATTTGAAGCAAAATGTGAGACCTGGGAGATTTTCCAATAGCTTGTATGTTATATGCAGTTAAAGCACAATGCAAGATTCAGTCTGTACTACAAAACCATGTTATGCTGTCCACATAAGTAATTTATATTCGCTAATGTCTAAATACAAGACATATCACTTAAAGTTCTAATGCTGCGTTCCAGCTGTCCTCGGAGCTGGGAGTGACAAGAACTCTGGCGCGTTCCAGTCATTCGGAAATGAACAAATCTTTAACGTTAACTGTAGATGCTCAAATACACCACAACAGCATGCTAACAGATAGGGTTGACAGAAGTGAATGGATTGTATAACATTTAAACAAGTTAATTGAAAATTATAAGAGTTATATTTTTAATTTTGGGGACAGATTTCTCATCTCACAATGGGGTTGTCCCAGTTGCCCTGAGTTTCCGAGTAGGAATTCCAACATCAAGGGTCGTTCCAGTAGATTTTTTTCAGCTCTGAATTCCTATATAATAATAGAATAGAATAATAGAATTCCTACCTCTCCTACCAACTGGAACACACATAAATATAAAACAAACTGTGATCACTGATGTTGTGTAGCTGGAAATGCAGGTTACAGCATTCAATGTTAGACAGCTCAAAATAACTATTTTGCATTATTACAGTGATTATACATGTGTATTGTACTGTACCATTTTATACAATTATTGAATAAAAGTGACAAAAATATCAATATCGATATTGAGTGTTTCCCTGGTTCTTCTTCACACTATTTTTATTACTTGAGTTTTTCTTTACCACATGAATCCTCTAGGCATGATATGATCGATGTTCTTTATATGTGTCTTTTTAACACATTCTGTAACATACTGTCAATATACATACTTAGACAGTTTTTCTGTAGTGGGGCTGACCCAATCTTGCACCCGAGGAAAGAACTTGGCTGCCCCCCTCTCTCACCCCCCCTGACAATACAGCAAAGATTGAGTGAGAAGTACAAGGTGCATTTGGTTCACCTTGCGTAATGGATGCATTATGTCACGTAACATTTATTGAGCATTTTGTACGATTATAAAGCCAAATTATGTCAAATAAAAATGGTTTTGATTAGCATACCTCTGTAGTCTAAAGCTGTTCCCAGTGTCCACTATTTCACACAGTGAAAGTCCAGATACTGACCCCGATATCTGGGTTTTACAGATCCACCGATACCCAATATCCACCGATACCCAATAGCCACCGTTACCCGATATCCACCAATACTCGATATCCACCGATATCCTATATCCACCGATACCCGATATCCATGGATACACAATATCCACCTATACCCAATATCCACCGTTACCCAATATCCACCGATACCCGATATCCACTGATACCCAATATCCACCGTTACCCGATATCCACTGTTACACGATATCCACCGATATCCTATATCCACCGATATCCAATATCCACCGCTACTCGATATCCACCGTTACCCGATATCCACCGATATCCTATATCCACCAATATTCTATATCCACTGATACCTGATATCCACCGATACCCAATATCCACCGATACCCGATATCCAACGATACTAATCGTAACTGACCCTACACCAATGCAAAAACTAATGGCATGTCCTAACTTTCTATTAACAGAAATAATAAATCTTGAACTAGGCATGTGGGTGAAACGGCCCCATATGTCTGCTACAACTGTCACCAACGGGCACCTTAATCAGACACTGTGTGATTTCTAAGGGTTTTAATATTGTTAATGAGCAATTAAGAGGCCTCGCCCCCAAACCATGACAAACATGGGAAGGGTCTATTTGATTTTTGATTTGTCTGGATGTTTGTGAAGAATGTTTTTGCCAAATTTAGAAAATTCCCTAAAACTACATTCTTCTTTCAGTCTATAGAGGACGCTATAGAAGTAACTGCCATCATATTAGTCAGATGTGTTCAGGGCCGGGGGGTAATTAGGTATTTCATGTTTGAGCCTAATCGGGCAAAGTATGTGTAAAGACCAGATGGCCCTAAAAATATGCAACTTTTGTAATTTGTGAGTGATAATGTAATATGATGTAATTTTCCACATTATTTATCTGCCTCCAGTATCGGCCTCATTCATTGATCCACAGATCCAGCTGCTGGGCCTGGATTGGATCCAGAATACCTATTTACAACTGTCTTACAGTATGTACAGAATGTTATATTTACCTTCAAATGAAGGGCCCAGGCTCTCTGCGACCTGCAGGTGTCCCATCAGAAGGGGCTCTGGGGGGGTGTCCAGAGAGGGGAGGGCCAATCTCTTCAGACAGGAGTGGGACCCCCGCTCCCTCACCACCTCCTTAGTCTCCTCTGCACAACACCAATTAACACCATACAGTTCGAACAGATGATTCCACTGGGAGTATTGTCCTCCGGGGGGCAGCACAAAACAATAACAGTAATGTAATAAAGAGGAAACACAGAGTGGATCACACACTACAAAAAATGTCCAGATAAGTTAAAATTACTGTAGTCTGGGGGTTTCATAAAATAAGAAATTGTAAAAGATTTACTTGACCTGCCTATACACAACACAAAAACTTGATTACTAGTTGACCAGCAAACTGTGATTTAAATAAATAAAGTAAAATAATAATAATGATAGGGTCAGATAGTCATTATAACCATTATATAAAAAAACAAAACTATTTTAATAAAATTTCTGGACTACAGCTTTAATCTTTATTTGACTGGTTTAAATTGGATTAAATATTAGGCCTAGATTATTCTTTCAGTGTAATTCTGACAGGTTGCAGGAATTGATTTTGATCTGCCAGAGGAATAAGAAAATTGCACTTGAAATAGGGACAAATACACACACACAAAAAGAACAAAATCAGAATGACAAAATAACTAAATACATCTTTTTAAGTAATTTGATCTAATCTAGATTCTTTTTTACAGTCTATGTGTGGGGTTTAACTCACGTTTAGGGAGGTCTGGTGTAAATGAGATTCTTCGCTTGATGGTTTTTGGGACTTCAAAATCCAACTCACCCTCATGGGATCCTGAGGGCTGCAATGTGAGAAGAAACTGTGATTAAAAATTGAGCAGAATGTACCACACTATAATAGGCTTTGGGTTCTTTCTACACATTGTCTGTCTGTCTGTCGTTTCTTTGTTTTGTATGTGTGTTTAATACAGATAAATAAATAAATAAATAAATACATACATACTACAACACTATTCTCTAGTTAGGTATTGTCCTTATTTAGCAACGGTGGACATACAGGTGTATTAAAACTGAACTTCAAATGACCACTGATAGGTAAAGTGAATAACAGTTTATGTCATCATCATCTTGCACTGAAACCACTTAATGCTAGTGTGATGTAGGTGTTACACTGGGATGTGTGACATACTGAGATGGGTAGGGACTGCGGTAAGGTTTCTGTATTCTATTCTTACTATTAACAGATTGAGAAAATAAAAATGTAAACTAGGCCTACGCTGTCATCCCCGACAGCAAGGTGTATATCGGAGAAATGCCCCCATATGTCTCACACAATTGCTATGGCACCAATGGGCACCTTAATCAGACTTTTCTCAAATATACCTGACATCCCATCTTCAATCCAAAATGGCAGACTTCCTGTTTGTTGTAGGGCGGGGCCATAATAATATTTTATGTTGAGTACAATGTGGAGAATTGCCAAGTACCAAGTTTCATTGCTCTCTGCCAAAGTAAGTGTTTCCAGAATCAAAAACCTGGGGGTGCTATTGAGGCATATGTACATTAAATATACAAGTGCACAGATCACTGTGCCAAAATTCATGCATGAATTAATTACTTAATTAATATTCATCGTAGAAGTACCCAAATCGATACAGTTTGGCGACTTTATGACATGTACCTGTGTGCAAAGGTTTAAACCGATCCGGCAATTTGTTTTTGAGTTATCGCGTTCACACGTATGATCTGCAGGTGCGGGCATGGACCAACGTGATTCCATAATATTATTGTTTTGCCGATTTCGTAATATTATAAATAAGGACTTGGTATGAGCGTTGGTCTCCCCGTGTGATGTGCAGAAATGTAGTATTGATAATGCCTGTATACCTGCTAGTGCATGGGATATACTGTATTAAGCAGCAAGATTTTGTATATTTGTTTTTCTCATAAAGTTGATGTGTTAGAAGCAGATTTTGACAATGGCAAGAATACTTTATAACTGAACAGTCTGTGTACCTGTACTGGGTCATCTCTGAGGTTGAAGGTCAGCTCTAAGTTGTTGAAGAAGTAATCGGCAAACTCTGGATACATGTCCAACACCTCCAACAGCTCCTCCCTCTCGATGGTGCTCAGGTCACAGTAACTCAGAGCTCTCACGTCTGCGTTGGCCTTTCCCGGTTTAGCATACAGGTGGATCATCTCCCCAAAGATGTCATTTTTACCTGGAACACAAACAGAGAATTATAACTGTTGTAAATTCCATTGTATTACTTAGTGTGCGATATGGTGACAGTTGTGGCAGATGTATGGGGCTGTTTCACTGATATACACCTTGCTCTCAGGGACAACAGCACAGGCCTAGTTGTTTATCCAAGTTGTAGCTAAGTTTTATTTAGGAAACTTAAGAGACGACACCTTTAAAGGTCCTATATTCTGCAAAATTTACTTTTCTGAGCTTTTAACAATGTTCTAATGTTGTTTCTACCTCAAACACATACACAAAGTTGTGTTTTGTTTCATTCAGGCATGTTTGAGTAATTCATTATCCCCGAAGTCTGCTCCTGCACTGTCAACAAACACGTGGTCAGACCTTTTTTCATCAAGTCCAAATAGGAGCGCCACAAAACAGCTTGTATTAGATAAATATGAGTTAGCAGTTCCAAAATGTAAAATGGTAACCCAAATATATCTGACTGTGAATTATGAATTTATACAGTCCTAGCTCTCCGTGATAATAACAAACGTCAAATCCAGGATCCCTCTGAAAAACCTGGAAAGACACATCCTTACCACCAATGACATCCCACGTCACGTTATCCACTCATTATACCGCAGCGTTCCCATTGTTCCTGCAGCTCCCACAGAAAGACAGATTTTTGCATATAATGAAAATTAAACAGCTCTTCTCCTGTCTATAGACACTGCAAAAACTGAATATGAAGTTGAATTTAGAATAATAATCTTCATTTGAGATACATTAAAATCTGCCATCAACCCTAAGCTAGAAAATAACCAGTTTAAAACAAAAAAGCAACATCTAGAAGTTGTGGCACAAAAGATTTACAACATAAAGCACAGTTGGCAGACATTTTTTGACCCTTTAGGGAAAGTAGAAAAATAACTGAACAAAAAGTAATACCTAGATTTGTCACTGGTGTTTTTTCTTATTTGAAAAAAAATATCTGTCATAAGAAATGGCTCTTGAAAGAGGAAATATCTTCCTGTACTTGCAGATACTGAAATAAAATATTAAAACCAGTCAGAATTACGTTGAAATAGTATAATAATAATACTTTTACAATGCTTCATGGCTTGCTTATATTTTAAGTCCATTATTCATTTACTCTACAGTTACACATTGGTGGTGGTAAGCTACCTTTGTAGCCACAGCTTGCCTGGGGCATACTGACAAAGACGAGGCTGCCGTTCTGCGCATACGGTCTCTCCGACCACCAGTCACACAAGCACATTTATTCGGCAATGTGTGTTAAATGTCTTTCCCAAGGACATAATTAGATATGTGATATTTTGAACGGCTCTTTGATGTGAACAGTTTGAACTGGATCCTACTTCTGAGAACAGCCAGGTCTTTTTCCCCTGTGTTTTATGCTTTTATACCCAGAAACCAGCAGTGAATGATTTTTTGCACTAAGAATAATTTTAGCATGGATATGTAACTACACACATGTTTATTTCACAGATACAATTAGATATCATATAAAAAAACAACCAGTCTTTTGATTGGCTCTTTCACATCAACGGATCTCCAAAGCTTGGGCTCCCTCAAAAAAGCCAAAAATCCCATCACTAATTAGAACTATACTTCAAAATTAACATTCTGAATTCAAGTCATTTTTGAATGAAGATATCCGTTGTTTGCAGTTTTCTCTCAAGGTTGCAGCTCCATGTCGGTGTGACTGATTATGTATGCAGTATGAGGAGTAGTAACTTTGATGTGGCAGGTCTGACTGTGACTGATACACTTTACTTTACTGTGAGCTTCAAAAGAAACACTCTTGATTATAATGGTGTAGTCTTAATGAAGGCTGCTCTGCTCAGAAAGTTCATGATTTATGGCAAAGTTTCAAACTGAAATGAGGGCTGTCACAACTTGGGTGATTTAAGGTGAGGAAATATAACACTTTATAATAACTACACCCTCGTATGCATTAGTTAAAGTGGAGCTAACCCCCCTGTAAGAGGCTAACTCCGCCCCCAGACAATTTTTAAAAATTCCACAAAAATAGGCAGGGCCGAAGACACAGAGGGGTACGCCCAAGTGTGCGGGGG
>JAVQKC010163322.1:0-18405 GCA_036025475.1 Philypnodon macrostomus
GTAGGATTAAATAAGGTGTAAGTAGAGTATTTCACAGGTGGTAAAATACTTCAGATGAATTTTGTATTGCACATGATATTAGCACCATTTATTGGAAAAGTTCTCTTTCATTAGACAAACGTGAGCCTAAACCAATAAATAAAAATAATTCAAATTAGGGATGAAGGAAAATAAGTCATCATAGAAATAACTGCTTTAAAGTTGAACTAAAAATCCATAAATAGGGAAATGAACTGTAGTAAAGATAATACAGTGAGACTTTTTGACTCTTGGGAACTGTTTCTAAACCTAAATATGAGACGTTATCCTTTGTGCATTTGTATAGGCTGATACCTATATCAGTCAACCTTGTGAATATTGTCCGATCCCATTGTTGAACTGATAATGATTTGCATCCCTAAGAAAAATGCATTACTAAAACGGACCATGTCAGGGACTATATTAGGATAAATCCATGTATAAACCAAGCATAAACCAGATTTAAACAATGATTAAAACTCACTTTAAACCAGGACAAAGCATCTAAATCAGGATTTGACTTTAACACTTCTAAGCCAGGACAATTAAATTCAGTTTTATTTGTATAGCCCTATATCACAACAAAGCTCTTCACAGAAAGAGATGTATGTAAACAATAAACAAGGTTCATAGACAAACAATAAACACACAAACATCCCCTGTCCTTAGACCCTCCATCGTGGTCAGGAAAAACAAAAACAAAAAAAACATTAATGGGGAAAAAGAGAAACCTTAGGGAGAACCACATGATAGAGGGATCCACTCCCAGGACGGACAGGCTATAGATGTGTCCAGGACTGATGGATGAGGTCCTTGTACTAAGAGAGCTCAATGTGTGTGTATGGATGCAGCAGGTTTTGGAGGACATCCAAGTGAATGAGGACTAAAGCTGTTCTAAAACATTTTAACTAGGACTTAACTATGTCTAAACCAGGTCTAAATCAATGATACCTTATCTTTAGCCTATGTATATACTTTCATTTTGATTGTATGCGTGGTGACTGCTTCTGGAAGATATTACAGATCTCATCAGTTTGGCATTATCTATTGTCATGATGAATCCCCGAGTCCTATTTATGTATTTCACTATCTTTTGTCAGCCACAGGGCTCTCTATGAAATGAAACATATACTCCCTTTGGGCAAATTGCTCTTATTTATACAGCTGGCCCCTGCTGTGTGGAAAGACTCAAGACATATTTGGACAACTAAACAATGTTAATTTGAAACCTATTAACATTCCCGTTCAGTTCAGCTCGAGGAAGATATTTTCAATGACTAACAAGCTCAAAGGACAGCATTTGTTTTCTGTTTGAGAGACTTACCTCAGGTTTTCATCCGTGAAATCTCAATCTTCATGCCTGGACTCTACCGCATGCACACACGTGTGGAATGACAAACATTTGTGCCAAGCTGCAAGGTTTTTGTAATATATCATTATAATATGTGTATTCTTAGAATTACAATCAAACAAACAAAAAAGAAACTACAGAATATGTGGTAACACTTCATAATATCTGCACACTATTGGGCAATAGTAACCACTTAATAGATTATTCACAAAGCATTACTTTAACATTAATAAACACCATTGAGTTATAAAAATGGTTAATTATTCCTACGTTAACTCATGGAACTTAATGAAAATTTGTAAACTTGTAAACGTGTAGTTAATATTATTACCGTTACATATTTATTAATGCTTTATTGGTGAGCTATTCAAAAGTGTTTCCAAAGTGTAATAAGTGTAAGTGTAATAAGTCCAAACAAAACCAAAACCAACCTAAATTAGAGTAAACTATGTGTGAATCAGGATTAAACCATGACAATACAGTTTCCTTCATTAAATACACAATAATACTATACTGTCAGAGCTTTCATTTTGCCCCCTGTTATAACAGCAGAACTTTTTATTTTCTCCTTTAATTGAATCTGTCTGGGGCTAATGCTCTGACCCTGATGGATGAGGCTGGTTTCCTGTCCACAGCTCTGTAAAAACACTCACTGGTAACTATTGCAGTTATGACTTGTAAAGATAACCCCGGGCTATTTTATCAAGTACCCTAATCTCAAAAAAACATTAAGGGCCTTGCAGCAGATCAGAAATTACACCTTGGTTTGAGAGGCCATATGCTGGACAGGAGGATACCCACAAAGACCTCCAGCAGGGCCTGTACATCTCCATCGTGCAGACAGTAATTTATGTAGAAACAGGTCTAAACCACAACTAATCTAGGCCTATAAACCAGGATTTAGGATGTCAACTAACCAAACCAAAACCAGAATTTGACCAGGATCAGGACTTAACTGTGTATAAACCAGGACTAAACCTAGACTTAATTAGATGTAAACCAATATAAAACAAGGTCTCACCAGGACTCACTTAACCATATCTGAACGCCTGGTAAAACAACCCCTTTTCAAGTCACTATTATTGTGTTAATAAATAAATACACTGACACAGAAACACGAGACACAGATGATGTTATAGGTTAAATTATTTGTTACAAAGAATCTAAGCTGGGGCTAAACCCTGGTTCAACAAGGACTAATCAAGAACTAAACCCGATTTAACTGGGATTTACCAGATCTAAACCAGGACTACAGTAACTCAGGTCAAAACCAGGTGCAAACAAGGACTCTTTGGGTCTAAATCTGGTTTAAACAAGGTCTAATGCAGAATTTAACCAGGACTCAACCATCCCACAGCCTGAGATTTATGTGAAGTTCACTGAAACTAACACTCATGTCACTATTGTTGTGTCAGTAAATACATTAGTTCTCAGAAAGGCTTGACAGATGTTATGGTTGAATAATTTGTTACAAAGCACTATTCAGACACAGGAATGAATGGACCCCTTTAATATAAACATAAAAACAAAGCAGCAGCAGAAAACCCCACTTCTCATATTTATGTAGAATTCCCGTGGAGCCACAATGTACATCAATATACTGCTGGTTCAATTAGGTATGCTTATAGTGACACATTGAGTGAGTGAGAGATGTCCACTGTGGGATCATCAGTCAGGCATTTGTTTAGACTGTGGTCAGGCCCGTCATGTCATCCAGAGGGGAAAGTCAGCAAAACAGATCCAATTTATGAAGCTATCCTGCTCCTTTTCAACTAAAGCAATGGTTCACCCCCATGTGTGTGTTTGGTCTTTGTCAAGCTGTGTCATGATATAGATATGTGTGTGTTTGTGAGTCAATGATACCTGTACATGAGTTACATGTCTAAACAAGGACATAATCCAGGTTTAAAACAGGACTGAGATAGGTTAGGGCAAAACCATTCTTAAACCAGAAGGAAACTGTTATAAACTAAACCAGGACTAAACCAGGACTAAATCAGGTCTAAACCAAGTCTAAACCAGGTCTAAACCAGTTCTAAACCAAGACTAAACCCAAAATCAGTACTAAACTAGGTCTAAACCAGGACAAAACCAGGTCCAAACAAAGTACAAAAGCAGATCTAGAGTAAACCAGATCTAATCTGGACTAAACTATCTAAACCAGATCTAAAATAGGTCAACCAGGTCTAAACCAGAACCTATCCAGGACTGAACATGGTCTACCACTATTTTTCAAATGGTTCACCCCTGTATTTGTCCAGCTGTGTCATGGGTTTCTGAGTCAGCATCCGCCCTGTACATGAGTAAGCTATAATTAACAAGCTTTTTGATTGACCACTACGATTGTTCATGATGACTTTTTTTTCTCCTTATCAGCTTAATTTTTGTTTTTAAAATCCTGTTGCCATTATACCATTCAACTATGACGTATGCTTCTGTAAAGTAATCACGTACTCTTTCAGTAAGCCATTGCAATCAATTATCTTATTTGTTATATCAGTCTATGATCAAGCAAAGGATAAAATGTACATTACCGTCGTGAAAGGCATCTATTGGTTAATGTGTGCGTTCATTGTGTTTCAAAAAAGGTCACAGTTAAATAGTTGGGGAAAAAAATAAATTTTGCTCTAATCATACTTTTTCTTTGATAAATGGTACAACACATACACCAATTAGCGTGTATATTTTCACAGGGGAAGCTTGACCTCTGCATCAGTTAGCACACGTCTGGCACATGTCTTTGGAGAGACTTTGAAACCATATGAGCTCTGGTGTTGAAACTAATCCTAGCACACTGAGTTAAACAAGTAAAAGTCACCACGTTTTGTTTGGCCTGCTAGTTTTCAATGATATATCAGTTATTAATAGTGTCATTGATATGTGAAGGCCATGTTTGTGTAGCAGTGAGTAATGCTTCATAAATTAGGAAGATTTGGGCCTAGCAGAGTGATACCAGGATAAAAATGGGACAAAACTGAACTAAATCAGGTCTAAACCAAAACTAAACCCAGCCCTAAACTGGTTCATATTGTCTTGCGTCCTTAGGCAAGACACTTAGCCCATCTTGCCTATATATTAATGTATTAGTGTGTGCTTGGAGTAAATTGGAGATGCACTATGGCAGCTGTGGCTTGTAACCACCAAAGTATGTGGAGTAAATAATAATGCACCTAATTGCAAAGCACATTGAATACTGACAAAAATGCAAACCAGGGCTGAGAAAAAGTGAGTAATACCAGTAAAAGTCATTGTGTTTTGTTTTGTCTGTGTGTTTTCAATGGTCTACAGTTAGTAATAGTGCCATGGTGCTGATATTGGGCATGTTTGTGCAGTGCTGAAAGTTGGGGCCCCCTGGAGTGATACTATGAAGAGTTAGGGTTTTTTGAGTGACTGACTACAACCCCCTGCTGCACGGCCACATCATGCCTGGATCACTTACTCACAGGTTCGATGGAGTCGCCAGAGGCCACCGGGTCATAGGGCAGGACCGTAAGGATATATCACAGAGCGACCCTCATCAAATAAAACGACCATGAAATTTGGCCGAGGTGGAATGTCAGGCATGACTGGTCAGTTAATCAATGTGTGGAAATCAAATAAGCCTTATCTATTTGGAGAGTAAGAAAGTATACTAATATAAGTGCTAAATGATGCATGGCGATATTATGAAGGAAGACGAATGGAAGACTCAAACCAAATTATACAGTTTAATCAGGTCATAACTGAGAATACAAAGTGCTTTAGAAAATACTTTAAAATACTATAAAACTGTTATTTCTGTTAAATTTGCCAATACTATTATCTTATTAGCTTATTTCTACTAAAATAAATGTACTTGTTTGGCTATATTAAAATGCAAACATAAAAAGTAAAAATAACATTGTAATAAATATAATTATACGTTATTTGAGTCAATAATATTTTTTTCCAGCTGAGCTTCCAACATTTCCTACTTCTAAAGTGATCACATGTAACATTGGTTCTGCTCATTTTGCAACCAATACATGAGTTGTGGGTTAAATTTTCTGTTTCATATCAGCATTGTCCACTGTCATGTTGTCAGGTTGGAGCAGATGTAAAGGCTGTAAAAAGGCAATGCTGGACCACACATTGACCTCTGACCCTAAACCTGGGAAGAGCAGGTTGTTCAAAGGACAAACACTTTTCCCAAAACAGCTGCTTGATTTCTGGCATAAGAAACTCTTGTCAGCACACGTACTATCCAAGAGGTGTTTTGAAATATACCATTACACTTAACAAGAGATATGAGAGGTCTGAAATTGATGCACAACTGCAGCACTATAATTATACTGTTACATTTGAACACTGATTGTATTGGGATAAGCTCACATTAGAGTTGAACAAATAATCTTAGTTAAAATGTCTAACAAACGAGACCCAACAGAAATAAACACAGACATTACCGCTGGTGTTGTCACAGTAAAACAATCGTGCATTTTAGCTTTTACACATGGGCAGCCTATTATGGTCATGTTTCTTCATGCATGAATTATTATGGTGCTGACATTTTGTATTTAGACAAATGATTCTGGGTGAAATCTTAGGTACTCTTGAGCTTAGTCCACTTTAACTCTATTTATTACCTACAGCCTAAAAATAAGACCAATGGCTTTCCTCACCTTGCCTTGGTATGAAAGCCTATTGACCCCAACCCGTCACCAATCACTGTCTTTGATTTTACCTCAATCATTAGTTAACATTTGACACCATACTTTCAATCACTTAATATATTTTTCTTTATTAAAATCTATGGATTCCTTTACAAAATGGCCTGAGTCTGTGTGACCTATGACACCAGGGTCAGGGGAAAAGCTGGATCTAGTTAAGGACGCTCTTGTATTAACAGCACCACTAAAGCTCGGACACAAGTGCAGCCATGACCCCGCTGAAAGCGAACTTCTGTGTGGTCAAATAAGGTCAAAGTTGAAGAGGGGATCAGGCAAAAGGTCAAGCGTCAGTGACATAGGACCACTGCAAAAGCAAGACAACCACTGCACCAAAAAGCAAAACATGTCACAGTGATGATGGACATGAGTCAATAATATTTGCATAAAAAGGGATTTCTGGAAAAGTCATTCAATATATCACAAATTTAAAACGAAAGCTGTCCGTGCTCTTTGTAAATTGGCTCATAAATCATGCATTTTTTTTTACTGTCTGTTGCCACTCAGAGCTTGTTAGGATTTTCAGCTGTGAAAACAGACGTGTGCGTGTGACAGGTGCTCACACAAACACACACAGTCACTTCACACGCAGCCTGTGTTTCCATAATGTCAGATTTTAACAGTGTCTCAGATCAACATTCATTATCATATCAGGATTAGCAGATGCCAGAACAAACACTTTCTGCTTTAAACATTAAGTACTGTCAGCTCATACATACAGTTAATAACACCATTGTAAATCATCAATAGTTACTCACACTAAAGCTGCCTTTTTAGTTGGTTGTACAAATAGAGTTTATGTGTTAATTTATCATCTTTTCCTCCATTAAGTGTTTGGACTGTTCCATTGACATCATCATTTGCACTTTCTCTGCTCTTTCTCTCTATGTTTCAGTTTGCCTCTGGACATGGATGTAGTTTCCATATGGACTTGATTGGCTTTCCGGTATTCCTCCATATTTATAATTTTGGTATCATTCATTCATTGACTCTGTTCTGCATACTTCTTCACTGACCAAAAAGTCAATTGTCATCTTTTTCAAGGCTTTGGTTATCTATAAAAAATTTAAAATAATTGAGATTATTAAGAAAAATATTGCCATTGTAATTAGATTTGTGATATTGCTTTTAAAATCAAGATTCAATTCACAGCAACACTTGAAAGAAGAATATTAACTGTTAAACTTCTTCCACAAGAATCACATGCCTTTCAGAACATGTTTGTAGATGTTAACCCACAAAATAATAAGGTTTTTACATCGATTTTGTTTTGTGCAGAGGATATTTTATAACCTAAAAATTCTTTGTGATTGCAGCCTTTGTGATTTGCTAATTGCGATCATTAAAATTAACAATTAACATTTCGAATGTGATTAATTGTGCACCCATAATAAGCATCATGTTTCAACTCTCAATGCCACAAGAATTAAACCTGGAGATCTCAGTTAGATAATACGTTTTTAATATTATTGCTTCTGAAGTCAACGTCCTGACCAGAGAAGAAGTCTACAAACTTAAAACAACAAACTGAAACTGCCTGCCAAAAACTGCCTTTAAGATAAATAGAGCCCTTACCCTAAACTCCAGTGATTCACACAAAACACAGCCATATGTAAAGGATTGAGAGGATCATGACTATACTCTTTTAAGCCTGTTTCATTGCCATAAGCCTGACTAACAACACGGTGTATGTAACATTATAATGGGACATAATTCCTTTCTCTTAACCTTGATCTTGATCTCAATCATCCATTTGATCAATTTCTCCGCTCAGGTGCTCTTGTAAAAACATCTATACAATTACAGTTATGGCTTCTGTCAAAAGTTGTACGTAGACACAACTGCTATGCTTTCTTTCACAGTGAAGGACAAGCTTCACTATAGATCCATGCATGTTTAGACATTTAACGCCTCACCCCGCTCCCCGCTTTGTAAATTCTGAAAACTGAAGGCCATATGTCCTGGCCTCTAAGGTTTTAAGTCCACTCTCACTTCAAGGTTTTGACACACACATGCAAGAAATGGATACAAGTCCATAAATACTTCACCCAATATACTGTGATTCACAGAAAAGTAACAGCTGAAGGAGACAATCGCACTGCATCTGGCTGCACCTGTAACTCTCATGTGCAGAGTATATCCTCAGTATTAAACTAATCCTAAATAATAATTTACAGATCAGACATTAAGCTAGTCAAGCCAAGGTCCCCACATTGTAGAATATATATATAAATATATAATCATTTAGTGTTTTCATTAAGTGGTTTTTAGTGTACATTTTTTGTTCTCAGTGTCTTTGTATAGGTCTACAATTAGGTTTCTATATCAAATAATATATGCACAATTGCTTTCCAAAGTAACTACATGTCATATGAAGGCATTAGCCCGCATGGCTATTGGCCTATGTCTTGTTATTGTACAGAAAAAATAAATAAAATAAAATAAATATCTTGCCATTTAAAAATCTGGTTATGGTTATTGCATGTCACTCATTTAACACACAACTGATTAATAGATAAATTAATGCAATAATTAATTCAAGTTATGTTTTATAGCCACTCTAAAATGTATTTTCTTTACTGTGATGTATATGACCTTCTTCTCTGTGTATGACTCCCAGATGAGTTACAGTTCACTTCCAAACATCCTCCTTATTTTCAAATAGGAACAACAGTGAAAACCCCATTCACTGCTGCCTTCATATATCCACTCTCTGAGACCCAACAGCCTTAAGCCAGGATCCTCCCATATCCAGCCTAAAGCCTTTCAAATCTGTTTCACTTAATGGTGCGTTTTCTTCTCTGTGTGTCCTCCCACAGCCTCTGACTAAACAGCAGACCAGATTATCCTGAAAGCTGCTCTCGATTTGAACCAGAGAGCAACTAGAAGCAGATTTGAATGACGAAGGTTTGGATGACGTAAATGAATGTTTTTTAAACATTCTGTTTATAATGAACGGTGGATAGAGTCGCCAATATTTGTACTAAAAAAATAATTCATTTATTATTTCTTTCGATTTATTATGTTGCATCTCACAGTTCCATCATTCCACAATCGGAAAGGAGCAGGAAGAAGAAGATCTTGAAATACCTGCCCCTTTCTCCAAGGAAGCGAACATAAAAATACAGGATGGTCTGAAAATACCCAATAATGTAATAATTCAAGCACAGCTACAACAAACGTAACAATATTAAGGTATCAATAATTATTGTAATATTTCGTATGAGCTGAATACATTTTCTTTTAATCTTTTTTTAAATTGAAAAACACTGGAAAAGTCCTTTAAATAATCATCTAACGAATCCCATAATCTGACCCCAGCCACTGAGACACACCGTGTTAATCTGCAAGGACAAACACAAAATAAGTTCAAAGGTAAAGGTAATCATCCAAATTAGGGGTGGGACAAAATTTTGATATACTTATATATCGAGATGTATATTTTTGTGATACTGTATCTATATATCGCAATTGATCATATTTTGTATATTTCACAAAAATAAAATCGACTTATTTGTGAGATACAGTTGAAGTATTCACCGTTCTAATATCAAATTAACTGTATTTTAATTAAAAAATCCAATAATTGGAATACAGTTTAAATATTGTATTAATTTCTTTATTTATTCTTTATTATTTTATATTTAATTTCTTTAAAACCTGTTATGTGATATATCATAGGTTATTATGTGCAATATATTGATTATCACAGTATCACCGTATTGAGATATTATCGGTATCGTGTGGAATTCTGAGGTCTAGCCCTAATCGAAATACTACTCTAGTTAGGGTTTAAAGTAAATAAAAGTACTGACAACCTTTAACAAATTTCTTCTCACTTTAATAAAAGTCTTTGAAAGCAACATCAAGGTAGCATACAGAGGTGAGTAGAGTAACCACAATTGTACTCATAAGAGTATACATCAAAACAATACAACATTACTTAAACAGAAGTTATAAAAATCCATAAAACCTACTACAAGTACAAAGGTTTCAAAAGTTAATGTAACAGAGAAGCTGTAAATGGTTATACCGCTTATGACAATGAAACATGATACAATCTCAGTTATAATCTTAATAAAACTTAACATCAAGAACTGTCTTTAGCTAAAATCTCCACAACATTTTATTAATATTACTTTATTAGATAATAGTGGAATGGTCTCTTCTACTGGAAATTAACTCAAAGTTTGTGGCAAACCATGAGTCACAAGAGAAGAGTGGAGGGACATCTTTTAAGACTTTGCTCTAACCACTGCGTAACCACAGACTAACATGTTGTTTCATACTACATTTATTTAAAAGGAAAGTCCCTCAGAGCTGAGACGCAGGTTGTCGAATGTTCATCATTGTGTGAATCTGTATTATTGTGTAAAGTTGTCATGGCGATACATTGTGGGCACAGGCCGGTCCTTTGGCTGCTCAAAACAACAGAAAAGGAAGTATTTGTTTTCGTCGTTTACTGGCCATGGGGCATCTTTCTCACAGCTGGGCTTTACCAATTCTATGGCTAAACTAGTCTAATTGAGTCTAAACAATTCCAAATGTGACAAAATCAGGACTAAACTGGACTTAAACCTGGACCTGTTGTTGTCATTCATTGACCATGTACCATTTCTCATATCAAAGCCTTACCAAGTCTAAAACAGATCTAAACTAGGTCTTAACTGTGCCAAAACCAGAACTAATCAGTAGTCCAAACAGCCAAGATGTTTGTCATTCAGTGACTAAAGATAATTTTTCAGTAGCTGTGTAGATGCCTTTTATCTCAATCAAAACACTTTTTGTCTTATTGGTTAGGCTGAGGGTGGTAACTAGACAGACTGAGTGAAAGTGGAAGAGACAAGTCAGTCTGAGGAACAATGAAAACATGAGGAAGCCCTGTTTCAGTTCAGACTGTGCTGGTTTTCAATGTGAACTGACAGACGCCGCAGTCACCACGGAGACAGTTGATCACTCCAGATCATAGTCACGCTCAAATCAAATCCTGAGCTAGGGACGATGTGGAAGTTTTATATTGGTTTTGGAGAAGAGAGAATAGCTATTAATGGACGTCAATATTTATCTGTTTGTGTATTAGTCTATATTTTAATATAAATTGTGAGTGTACAATAATGCCCGGAGTGGTCAGTTAGTCACAGGGCTGACACAGAGGCATACAGACAGCCTCTACCAAGGGAAATTGTAATTTGCTGGCCTGAGGTTTGAACCAATGACCTTTTTGTTGAGACCCATGACCACTAAACCACTATGAAGCCCTTTAATTTAGCAGACAAAATGTTTTTTCTAAACATAATGTGCCCCGATGTCCTCTCACCCAACCTGACCTGGGATAGTCTGTCGAAGCCATCTTTTAAACATGTGGATCGAACAATTTATGGCCCATAACTGGACCAGATTTTTAACATGATCCAGTTCTTGCTCCTCCGATTAGGAATAGTTGTAATGTACTCACTTGGGTCTGATTTACAGCAGCAGTATAAAGACTATTGGAAAGTGGATGTTGTGTGGGGTCTGTAAGCTGTGAAACCCCCATCACCGATGCGTAATGATGGATATGATCAGTGTTTACTGTACACACACAGCACATATTTGCACTTGCTGTCCTCCCACTGCTACGCCATGATTTATTTTTACTATGTTTCACAACTGCATTTTTCTGTCTACTTCTCGTCTGCATCACATCTCTTTGGACAATGCTCCTGACCTTTTAGTGTCATTATAAATGGGATCCAAGAGTAAGACAAGAACCACTCTGCTTTCTGGTCAGTGTTAGCAAGACATCCCATCTGGGCCATTAATTGGGTTGTTTGAACTCATAAGGCAGCAACAGGCCTTTTGTGCAACAACCCAACCTCACCATTTGGTGGCGCTGTGGACTCTGCTAGGGCTATCTGGCAGAAATTCTCAATATTAAATGCTACAAATGTACATTAAATATTGTACATTAAATGCTAAAAATGTATTCCATTGGTTTGGTATAAAACATTTCAACATTTTATTAAAAATACATATGATTAAGTTATTTGCAGTTTCAGATTTCACAATAACACAATAATTCAAATCAGACATGGTCATTCCCAAGGGCACAATAAAAAATAGTGTTTGAGCTTACAGTGAAAATGGTCAAAGATTAGTCTCTATGTTATCCCCAAAAGGCAACATGGCCTATATAATATTTGCAATGTAACATAAGATTTCAATTTTTCAGCGATACAATCTATTACACTTATTTTAACAACTTTGCCCCGTGGCGCATTATGATGGCTGCCATAAGAATCACATTGTACCACATAGAATCACACAAAAATCAACTCACGCCCAGACTGCATTGTTAACATAAATTATGCTTTTACCAGAGGGCAGCTATATCAGCATCTCTCACAAAATTACATTCTGTCAATCATTAATTTTCCATCTTGTACCACTTACCAGAGTATTTGACACATTTCATTTTGTCTTAACACCATAAATGGCCCACATAACCTGGATACAGAGTCGGAAACAAGTGGAACGAAAACACAACAGCGCCTTTGTTAAATGTTAAGCAGATTTATGAAGCTTACATCGGCCCTTCGCAGGAGTCACTGAGTGTGTGTTTCAGTAACTCTTAAAGGCTTAGCAGCGAATGTGAGGTGAACAAGCTTCAATCTGTTTAGATAAAGTTGTGTGGTTTGGTCAAATAATTCAGTTGTTTCATAATAATATTATAGGCCTGTGGTTCCTAAACTGTGGTGTAGGTGCTATTGGTGGTATGGTGGCACTTAGTGATACCTATAAGTCATGAGTTCTAATTTAGAAAGTTGTGTTTCTGTTTTAGTTGTGGTTGTAATTTGATGTGTGGGCCATGTTGTCCTGGTTTAGACTAGGGCTGGGAATCACAGGATACCACACGATACATGACATATGGCTCACGATACCGATATAATCACAATATGGCGATACTGCGATAATCGATATATTGCACATAATAACCTATGGTATATCAATGTTTTTAAAGGAAGTAAGATTTAAGAGATTTAAGATTTCAATGAATACATATTTTTATGATATACAGTTAATTTTAATAATAGAACAGTGAATACTTTAACTGTATCTCACAAACAAGTCTACTTTCTCAAAATAAGAAACCGATACAGAAATATCGATACAGCAGCCTTCAATATCGACACATTATCACGATACATCGGAATAACAATATTTTGTTTAGACACACTTTACTGCTGGCTTAGAGTGTATTAAATTTGACTTTGTACTGGTTTAGACCTGACAACGTAAGAATAAGTAAGATTTCTATTGTTTTCCTCATCAATCCGTTTTTTATTATTGGGTATAGACCTCATTTAGTCACGTTCTGGTCTTTTTTAGTTAGTTAATTGGAAAGCCAAATGTTCCTTTAAGGTGAAATGGTTATGGAAGGAACGTTGTTTATATTTCCTGGTGTAAAAACACTTAGTTGTTCTACTGACGCATTTCACCATTATTCGTCACTATTGCTGAAAACAATGTTGAGTTTAGACAACGGTAAAACAAGTTAAGTCACAATCTATAAAATAGTTCTTTATGGCCTTTGCAAACCTCAAGGTTGCACACAGCTCAAGCTCTACATGTATTCGAAGCAGATAATTTTTAACCAGCTCAAATGAATAATGGCAGTAATCTGAGCAGTTTCACCTTGACGTAGTGAACTAATGCCGGACCAGTGGGTGTAAAGGGCTGGTATTGTGTGTGAAGCTGATTATCGAAAGCGACAGGAGCATTGTGCCACAAACCTCTTTTAGGTGAACTACGTTTTAATATGGATGTTGCGGATTACAAAATATTCATACATTTTTTAATCTAAGATGTTATGTTAGACGTATACAGAGAAAAGGCTATCTTTGAAGACTAAGGTTTTGGGGGCCATGGGAAACTATGAGAGTCTTTGGATGTTGGTGGAGTGCACATGCAGGATCCTTGGTATATCTACAGCAACAGGTAAAAACTGAAGTACATAAATGTACACTCACTGGCCACTTTATAGGTGCTGTTCCTGTTAAAACGTCTCTAAACTATTATGCAAAGACATCTTAATAGTTCAGCAGTTTCTTAATGACTAAATAGGTGTACCTAATAAATTGGAATATAAGTGTAATGTATTTGTAATGTAAGTTATAGTTACAGTTTTTCAGCAGAGATCTGTTTTAATTAGATTATTTTGATCTGTATGAGGCCAAAACATGAGCAGGTTAAATAATGATGTTGGTACATTAAGTCTTACTCAAACTTGTGTTGTCCTGCTCAGCCTTTTGGGGGCAGGCTGCTCTCATCTTGTTTTCAATCCACTTTAAATTATCATGGGGAAATCACTCTCAAACATATGAGACCCCCCTCTGGTTAAATCCTAACAGATGCCGACTTCGAATTGAACTGAAGACATATGCTTTACACCGGCAGCATCAGTGAGCAATGTGATCACAAGCTGTCATACATTCACATATGTTAAAAATGTTATAGGCTGGTTTGAAGACATGCAATTTATTATTATTGTTTTTTCACCACAAAAGTGCAAACAAAAGAAACATGTAAATCCAGTCATGTTACTCCACATTTTTGGAGGACAGGTTTCACTTTCCACTTTCATGTAGGCTGCTGACATCTTTGTGTCGCCTCATGGTAATTGCAGACAGATGTCAGAATGTTGAGATCAATTTGTGGAGCAATGCCAGGTGATGCTGTAGTGATGAAGTATAGAAGCCAACTCAATGGACTTTTGTCACAATGGTATAATAAAGTGATAATCCCTTGATCCATAGCCCTTAATTACATTGTATCTGCCTCATTAAGTACAATGTAACACACTGTGTAAAAACAGTAATAACGTGTATCTACATTGTAAATACAGATTGGTTAAGGTTAGGATTAGGGTTAGGTACCATGTAGTTACATGTTACTACAGTTTGTTACACATTGTACTTCATGAGGTAGATACAATGTAGTTAGGGATTTGGATTTCATTTTGAATTCATTTTGAAAGTGTTGTTACTTATACTTATACTTACCTAAATATTTGAATTTCAAGTGAAATTTTGAAATGTTCCTAAAATGCAATATAACCAAAAATGTCACCTAGTTCTACTTAAAGACCTTACTTTCAAGGCAATAATATGTATATGTAATATCACTGTGGCATAAACATTTTCTATTCTATACTATTTGACCCACATATCAACTATCTGGGTGTCCCTAATTCTTCACCCTGCAGCTAATAGACAGACATAAGTTAATATATATGCAGTGGGGGCTATAGGTTGCTTTAATTCCTCTCACACTCTATAAACTACCAGAAAACAGGCAGCACATTCCCCTGGTTTAGCTGCGCTCCCTCTGGCTCAGATTTAATCTCAGATTCCTGGTAAACACAAGGCGAACACAGAAATGGTTTCCATGTGGCAGGCTGATCGGCGCGCTACCTTTTATGTGCACCCTGTAGGAAAAGATAGTTTGTGTTGGCTTTATCTAATGAGAAGGTACAGAAGATACATTATAAATACATTATAGCAGTTTGGTTCATTTTGTTAATTCATTTGGCCTTTGTTCATGTTAGAGGTATCACCACTTGAGGGCACATGAGCGGGATGGAAGCTCTTTTACTTGCTGTTTTTGTAAATATTGTGTGGCAAATTCCTATTAAAACCCCCCCACAAAAAAACCTGAGGGACGCTGAAGTGGAAATTACAACCAGAAGCAGGTTTTTACCTAAATACTGCTATGACTTTGAAGGAAACTATTACATCAATGACCAATGAGTATTTATTAAGCGCTGCCTACGTCAAGGGTTTCCTAATCTGAAAGTGGGTCGTTTAAGGGCAGTGAGTTAATTGTGACCAAAGTGTGACATCTGGTGGAGAAATAGAAAACTGTTTTGTGTTGTGTTTTTGAGTGCTGTGTGGAGTTGGTGTTGAGACACTACAACAAGGACAGTTCAACAGCCTTGGCGTGTATCTACTGTAAGTGTTTTAGCACAATTCATTCTGAAGTGTTTGTTTAATGTGCTGGTCAGTTTCTTTAGTTCAAAAAGAGTTTAGCCAGCATCAAATAATAGCTCTTTGGCCTTTTGACACGACCGCTGTCTCCCAGAGGAAAAACTATATTTATCAGCCAATCTCCTGGGACGAAAATGTAATAAAATATTTTCTGTTTAGTTATATAATCATCTTGGTAAAATAAACAAAAAAACAACTGCAAAAACAATATTTGTGGTTTTCAATATTTGGCCTTCAGACCTGATGAAATCTTTCTCATCAGAGTCTCATCATTTGGGATCATGCTGTTTGAGATGGCTTTTTTCCTGGACACAATGCTGGTCACCTGTCTGCTGTAAGTACAATCATATCTCTGGACATTAGTTATATATTAAATGTTAGCACTGGATTGTTCATTTTTCACTGTCATCATTGTTTAGCTGCCCACCAGACTGGCAGATTTTTGTGCTCTGGGGTAAAATGGCTCGTGTCGGAGGTTTCCATAAATTCCTCTATTACTCCATCATGTCTGTTGTCTGCTTTCTGCATCCTGTGTTGGTCTGGCATGCAACGATACCAGGTAATTATGATAGATGACATATTTTTGTGTAAATCAACTAAAAATTAAAATTAAAATTTGCAGGAACAATGCTTCTGGTGACAGCCTTATTCAACTTCAGTCTGAGCAAGAAACCCAAAGCAAAGTCTCCCAACAGAACACAAGAAAGCTACAGTGACGAAAGCTTGACTACTTCTGTATGTATCGCAGAAAGAACAGACAATTCATTCTCGGTTTTCAAGTTGTGGGTGTGGGGCAGGAAAGAGGACAGACTGACCCTGACAAGTGAAGATCACCTTGCTTCATTTGAAAGAGGAGACAGTATCCAGGCCATGTTGGAAGAGGAGCCAATAGACAAAAAGAGAAGGAAGGACCGAGGGTTGATCTGCTTTAGACGCAGTGAACAGGAGCCTGTGGAGAGGGAAATGGAAGACATGGAGAGGTCATGTGACTCCGAGATAGACACAACATCAGACACTGCTCCTATGATCTCAGACTGAAGCTTCCTCTTTAAAGGCTAATACACTGAACAAAGTTAAATGTTGCTTTACTAGTAATCATTCACACACATCAGTCCAACTAAATGATGTGCATTCAACTCACATGGACTATTTTATATTTCGAGATGCTGTATTTTTTAATATATTTCACATATTTCTAGTTCTACCGATTTGTGTGTATTTTACACTTTTCTGTATAGATTACAATGACAAAAATACCTGGAAAAAGGTTTAACATTTTGGAAAAAAGACCAACACTCACTCACACTCACCACTACAGGAATCTGTGGAATAATGTGGAACCTGGTGCGGTCGTCCATGGCTATAGCCTAACGGCTTCATGTTTGACCATTGTGTGTATTCAGAGATGATCTGCAGATTTTTGAGTTGTTATCTGAACTAATTATCTCAAAGCAGTCTCTGACCTCTGGCATCAGCAAGGCATTTTTGTATTCTTTGTGATCCAGAGACATAGTTGTATGAGAAAATTCAGGTAGATCAATTTCTGAAATAGTCCGATAGGAGGTACCAACAACTATGCAATCTTCAAAATACTTTAATCATCTTTCTTCCTCATTTCCAATGCTTGGTTTAAATTTCAACAGGTTTGTCTTGAACATCCATTTTAATTTGACTTTTATATAAAAACTGTTTGTTGTTTAAGGAAATAATGTATTACAGACATATGCATTGCTTTTAGGGGGATTACCTCTTTTGCAAAGACAGCGTTGATTATGGATCCAACATTATGTTTTCAATCCTGTTACTATGGCATGTATTATTCATAAGGAAATAAATTAGATCAAGTATTTCATTCATTCATTGTCAGATAGTGTGAATATTTTGTGGGGTGAGTGGATAGGCAGACATGGAAGCAGGTGCCTGGTTTAGCCACATTCACGTCTGCTCTTTGTGTGTTTGTCATGTGTGAGCGGTGACCATGGCGACGGAGCTCGAGGAGGAGCGTGGCGCTAAAATGGGGAACAGACACTCATCAGATCATGAATATAGAAGACCATATGTTACGGCAATACCCTGCTGTACCAGAGCCAAATATATCTATTTAGTTGTTTAAACTAAGTAGGAAGGTGGTTGTAAAGTTAATTGTGATTAGCCAAATTAATTAATTGTGTTTTCTTGTTGAATAAAATCACAGTCATAACCTTCAGTATTACAGTGAAGAAAACAAGTATTTGAACACCTTGCTATTTTGCTATTTCTCCCACTTAGAAGTCATGAAGGGGTCTGAAATTTTCATCGTAGGTGCATGTCCACTGTGAGAGAGATA
>JAVQKC010163339.1:0-17628 GCA_036025475.1 Philypnodon macrostomus
ATCTCTCTCACAGTGGACATGCACCTACGATGAAAATTCCAGAGCCCTCCATGACTTCTAAGTGGGAGAAATAGCAAAATAGCAAGGTGTTCAAATACTTGTTTTCTTCACTGTAAGTGCTCTGACCACACAGGGGCATTTAATTTTACAGTAAAAAAATACAAACTTTTACATAAGAATACTTTCATGATTATATTTCAGTAGAAATGTACACATGTAAAAACCCTTACAAATCACACAATGTCTGATTAAGGTGCCTGTTGGTGCCATAGACATATGGAGCAGTTTTGCCGATATACACCTTGTTGTTGGGTACAACAGCGTAGGCCTAGTTTTTATTTGAGAATACAGAATTGTGAGATATTTTCTCTCTCTCTGTCAGTGCGGTGTTTACATGGACCAACCTGTTGGTAGTGGTGGTGGAGCTGGAGGGCTCTGAGCAGAAGGCTCTGGACCTGGTTGCCCTGGTCACCAACGTAGTTTTGGAGGAGCACTACCTGATCGTAGGGGTGGTGGTGGTGGTGGACCCCGGGGTCATCCCCATCAACTCCAGAGGAGAGAAACAACGCATGCACCTCCGAGATGGCTTTCTAGCAGATCAGCTGGACCCCATCTATGTGGCCTACAACATGTGAGGTCACCATCTCCACTCATCTATGTGGCCTACAACATGTGAGGTCACCATCTCTACTCATCTATGTGGCCTACAACATGTGAGGTCACCATCTCCACCATCTGCATTTTGGGGCCTTCAATATGGTCATTCACCTCTGCAGAATATTTACTTATGGGAGAAGTAAGTGACAATAAGTCCACAATAAATAAACTTTGAGACTTTTGTGTCTCAACTTTCACCAATTCAGACTTAAAAGCTAATCCAAAACAGTAATATGCTGTAACACGGTTAAGCGAAACGACCGGAACTGACTCTGTTTTAGCTTTGGTTTAGACTTAACTAATAAATTTTTAACTAGTCCGGGTCCGTTGTGTCCTTTTAAACTCTGTTAAGTCAGGGTTTTGTTTATTTATACATTTTTTTCTGTCTTTTTATCACGCCTGTCCCAGCTCGGGATCTTAGTTAGGGTACTCTCTGGTAAGCTATTCATAGGACTAACTAGTCAATTTAACCCTAGTCAAGTGGGTTAGGTCTTTTCTGATAAATGCCCAACATTACTTCATTATAGTGACTTACTTACTTACTTACTTACTTACTTACTTACTTACTTACTTCTCCTTTTGCTAATCACAAGTGATAGTATGTTTTTACACAATGTAGCATCTCTGGTTCAGAAAGCTCAGATATTTTACAGGGTACTTATTTCACCACTAGAAAAACAAAAACATCTGTGTTAAGCCTAAAACAATAGCTTAACATATGGATTTCTGTTTCATGTTTTAACCCTCAAAGCTATTTCTCCATCACATATGACACGCTTCTCAAAAAAGAGTATTGCTTATTGAAGTCCACATATTTTGTTTTCCTGAAGATTTAACAGGAAACCACAATAATTGACTTGAACATCATTTTATCACACACAGGAAGACTCCAGCTTGAAATACCCTGTTTCAAAGGTCTTAAAATGTTCTAGTTGTGAGTGCCACTACACAGACCAGCATTTCATTTACTTTATTTTGACAGTGCTAGTTCATAAATCAATTAGCGCATGGGAGAATTAGCAAGTCTCATGTTCCTTTCATTTTGAGGTTTTAATATTAACTGTACATATAAATGTGATGTCTTCACTTGCCAAACAACATGCCTTAAGTATCGTTCTATTGCGTTTGTCCCATTACATCTAATTGTGTCTACCATTTAGGTAAGATCATGCAGACTGAGCAAAAAGTTATTTCTAATGGTTCACCAAATTTTTTTTTTAAATCACGGATGTGTTTTTTGTTAAGATGAATGGGTGTGCAAGTGAATGTCACAAAGCTATGAGGTTGAATGGTTGTTTATTGTATGGCTATAGTTCTATGTGTAACAGGCCTAATAACTCTTAATCGTTTATCTTTGTAAAAAAACAACATTTCATCATTTTAATGTTCCCAACCTAATCAGGCTGTAAGTATGTACAGGATTTGTGTAAATTATTAATATGTGCAGATGACCGGAGGTTCACACAAGGACTGAACAGAATAATGTGTGATTCCTGTCAACTGTTTTGGAGATGGACTGAAGCTGAAGAAACCTAAAGGACATTTTTCTATAATGAATGAACTGGGAGGACTCCAGTGCAAACCTTTGTTAAGAAAGCAAGACTTGTTGGATATAAGATTCGTTGTCATTATTTTCATAACACAATTTCTTAATGAATAAAAGAGAAAATGCTTTTAACTTAAAAATGAATCTGTTGTTTTTCCTACAGCCAAATTCAAGAAGCTGTTACTTAAACTATTACTACTTAACACAATTAGGCAAATTATTTGATGTATTATCTTTAGAAATGTATTAGCACAGAGGAATCTCTTATGGGCTAATGGCTGATCAGGACTATTAGCTTAACAGGTCATGTCTACTGTATGTGTTCTATGTATAGATTACAAAATTCTTAAAACCATTAGCATTTGTGTGTTTGTGAAATAAGCAAAATCACATACATTTTTCTTCCATCATTCTAAACGTCTAAAGTAGTAAAGTAGAAGTACCAGGATTCAAATACAGGTGAGTTGTTTTATTTTTTTCACTTACAATATATAAAAATGAATAGTGAAAAAATTTGATAACCAATTAACTGGCTTCAAAGTCACTTATACATGACATAACTGATACTTGATTATATATATTTTTTCAATTGTGACAAACAGTATAATAAAACAGTGCACATTATTTTCAATAAGAAGAGTAAGTAAGTAAGTAAGCTCGCTGAGCCTGAGCTGGTGCTGATGTCGAACTGCTTCACCCTCGAAAGTGGTCCCCTGCATGGAATGGGCTTTTTTTTCTCTGTTTCTAAAGCCCATTGACTTTATTCATTCTAAAGCATGATAATAATGCCGGTTTCCTACCACAGCTATATGGCCAGCTAGTGCTCGATGGCATGAGTGTGAATGTGTGTGAGTGCACAGATTTTGAACTGTTGTTGACTATCTGTGGCAGAGGTGAAACCCAATAAATGAAGACTACTTAACTGCCAATTTAATGACTTAACTTGCAGGTGGAATGCTTGACAGATAATTATTAATTCACTGTCATATATTGTATATTTACTATGGTCAATTTAGAGTCACAAATGTACAGGTGCATATATTTATCGGAAGAAGCAAAATGTGTAAAACTGTTATTTTATAGCTATTGAATTGTCATATTGAGTTAACACCCTATTGCCCAACACTAGTCTGACTTATGGTTACATTTATTTTAACCTCTTAAACAATTACTTTACTTCATTTAGTGATTCACATATGCTTCAACTTTAGTTAGAACTTCAGAGGCCTTGTCCATTGCTTGTCTTTCATATACCGCTCTGAACTGTTGGTTGGGAATGTTTGGAAACGGGTGACAGTCTGGATACTGGGTCTTTTTGGGGTCCACGTCCAATGTTGTCAGATCTCTCACAAGTTGTGGCAGATTCCGGAGATGATGGCTGTAGCAGGACACTTTTGAGGCCATGGCTGAGATGGAACTGCTGTTTGGTCGCTTGCCGTTGTTACGATAAGATGCAGCTATGAGGGCCTTCTCGACAGCTTGATGAACCTTGAATAGACACCACTCTGTGCTTCCTTTTTCAGTGTCATTAGAAGCTGCATTAAGATCACAGCGAGCTTGTTTGCACCAGCGCTTGGCCTCCTCTTTATTTGGTCGTGGGATGTTCTCGTTGTAGCTCCAGAAATTGTAAGAACGGTGGCCGGTGTTAAATCTCTCCCGACTGGTTCTGTGATGCCTGGCCTCTTCATTCCATTCATGAAAAAATTCTCTGAAATTTGAATGCCCTTGTGAATGTGATGAGGATGAAGAGTACCCAGTAGATTTCCCTTTACCTTTTGTAAGTTCATCAATTCTGTTCTGAATGTATTGGAAGGCTTCAGTAGCAAACTGACAAGAGTTTTTGTCTGGGTGCCATCTAAAATACAACCGTTTAATGGCTTTCTTGCGCTCATCTTCAGGCAATGTCCAAATTTCATCTAAACATTTGTCAATCTCTTTCTTGGCCTCTTTAAGAGAGGCTGGTGAGGACCGTGCAGATTGTTGGGAGGCCTGTGGTGCAACACCTTCTACAAGCTGGAGCTCCCAGCATGAAGATGGTGATGGCTGCTTTTCACATTTGAACTGAAACAAGTCAAGAAAACTGACCTCGATTGGCTCTTCTAGTCCAATGTCTATTTTGTATTTCTGGGTGAGTTGAATTGAGTGTCCAGACAGTTCCTCCACAATAACTGCATAAATGTACTTCCTGTTACAGTAATAACCAACATACTCCCCCACCTCAAAGTTATTAATGAAGCTCATGTCCAGAGCATCGTGCCATTCTTCTGGAATCTCTGTCCCCGGAGCTGGTGTGTTAAAAAGCCCACTGTCTGCTTCAACACTGTTACGAACTTTATTTTTTGCCAATATCTTTTGAACTTTTTCCAGGCTCTCACATAACAGGAGTTGAGATAGAACCAGTATTTTCTCTGATCCAAGCCTGTTGCCTAAAAGACCATTGATTTCCCTTGCTATTGTTCCACAAACTTCCATTATCTCTATATGACTTCCATCTTCATTGTGCTTTAAGTAAAATATGCATTCGTGTTGCCCTTGTTTGACATAAACCTCTATTTCTCTGGTAGTATTGTTCAATTGTTGTTTCTCCAGCCAAAGCTCTGTTTGTAGCACTTCACAGCAGATAATCTCTATTTTTCCAAATGTATTGTTCCACATTTCCATGGCCTCCTTTTGTGTTACCTTTCCCTTTGACTGGTCTCGGATCAGACAGATTAGACCATATCTAAAATGTGAAGAGGAAAGATGTTCAGCAAAAAACCCACTAAACTGACAGTTTCTCTCACAGAGCTCTATTTGTGTTTCCACAACTTTCTCCTCAGTGATTTGTGACAGCATTTGAGGCTGAAGTTTCTGAGGTAGTAGTTTCAGGAGCTTGTGATGTTTGTATATGTCATTACCCAAATGACATTTGCTGAGTTTCTCAAGCAACACATACTTTTTTGGAAGAGCTTGTTCTAGTCGTTCTGTTTCAAAAAGAGCGTCATTGTAGTAAAGCCTGCATGATTCCATTAATTTTCCATTCTTTCCAGGAAGATATAGTGTCTTCACGTCAGGGCATTTCCCCTCTTTCATAAGGTTAAACAGCTGCTGAACGGCACGCTTCACTGTTTTTTGTTGGTTGGGGTTTAGGTCTGATTTATCACAGGTCTCATCATGGACTGCTGCCAAAACATTACAAAACTGAGCTGCAGTGGGTTCCTTCTTTACACCAACATTTGTGAAGAAATCTTTATAAATGACAAAATCTGCAGGGATTTTATACAAATAGGGCCTGAGTTCATGATCATGATCAAGGGTTAAAGATACATCCTCAATCTTTACAAGTTTTTTGTTTTTTTCAACTAGCACTACAGGAAGTCCAGACAATGAATTGCTTTTAAAGGCGTTGGTTTGCAAGAAAGCATAACAGTTTTTAAACACAGTAGCACGGGTTTTAATTATCTTGTCATCTTGACAGTGAGACTGACAAATGTTGCTCATATTTTTTATTACATGTTTGTTTGTTGGTTTTTCTAATGCTCCTGCATGCATCAGCATTTGCTGAACATTTTTTGACTTATACACTGGTACATGTATAATCGGCATTGAAGACCAAATCAGTTCTTGATACTTTTCATCACCTTCAATCAAAGCCCCTTTGATTTGAACAGCTGTGTTGTCAGTTGTCAGTGGTTGGTGATAGTTGCAAAGTTCGGTTTTGATTTTTACAGGGAAAATGAACTTAACATCTGCTATACCTTGTATCAACGCTTTGCCTTTGCTCTCTTGGTTTTCAACAAACTTTAGGGCTTCTTTGAAAACAAGTGATGATTTCTTCTTCAGGTCCTCTAGCTGGCCTTTTGCTTTGGTCTCTTCTTCTACCTGATGTGCAAATGTTATAATATCATCCGACAAAACATCGTGCTTCATCCCCAGCTGAATGAGAAATCTTTTTGAATCATTTTTTTCATAATGGTTTTCTTTGCACAACTCGTCCCAAAATGTGTGAGGCACAAACCTTTCCTTTGGCAGCATTGTTTTAAATACTTCTACATCATCATCAAAGAAATATGATGCTATTTCCAGTTTGCCAAGAGCACTTCGAATGATTTTCACCTTCTTAAATGTGGAGATAATTCTGTCGCTACATTTGGCATAGTTAGGCTGATGGTGTACTGAGAGTAGAAACATGAGGCAGTTGAGTGTCTGATGTTCTGTGAGTTTATAGACCACAGGCAGAATGTACTGGACAAAATAGTCCAAATCAGATAATGTTGGGATGTTCAGTGTTTGAGAAAGTTGGATGTTCTGGATACTGTTTTTAAGGAACATGGTTGAGGTGTCTGGCAGTGTCAACAAGTCTGGGAATCTCATTATTTCAGTCGCATTGAGAACAAATACTTGTTGAGATCCATCAATCCTCACTCGGATATTGTTTACAGTTTCAAACAAGGGTAAAGATTTAAACTTCCTCTGATAGTCTTTTGTGTTTTGGGCATTGGAAACACCAGAATTAATGAAGTTCTGAAGATCATTCATTTCACCAGTACTGAGTTGGGAAAACATTGAACTTTGAATGTTGTAGAGTTGGTCCAAAACAGAACTTTTCTCGTTGAAATTCATAAGTTCAGAATGGAAATGTGAAAAGTAATCTCTGTACATCTCGTGAAAGAACAATATATCAAGCTTCATAAAACCAAGTTTAAACAGAATGCCTGATAAATCACTGTCAGAAGAAGAAATCACACTTGGCATGTCCCTCATTGTGCGCAGGTATTTCTTATCGTTTAACCTCGGACAAACAACAGGTAAAATGCAGCACTCACTGTAGAGCTGCCTCACAACAGCTAATGTCAGCCCGTCCTTATCATTGCTGATACTTGGAGATTGGAGCTGACTAATTATGAACTTCCAAAGGGACTTCAACCACTCCAGCATTTCCTTATTTGGAATAAAGAGTCCATTTTCCAAATCAACTTCACATTTTTGTTGGAAGCTCTGAACTAAGGATTTCAGATATTTTCCTGCATTCAGAACTGTTGATTTATTAACAAAGCCAAATGCGTGAAGTTTGTCGATGTGATCTCTGTTAGTTCTGTAATCTGCAAACTGGTCTTCATATCCAATAAACAACTGTTCGTACAATGATGTAAATTTAGGAGAGTTTGAGTCAAAAACTCTCAGAATTTTGTCTTTTGTAAGAAGAAGTGGAAGCCCATGAATTAAACCAGGGTCAATTCTTTCTTTTTCTTTCGGTATCTGCAGATCTTTTAGACAGAAACTCAGGAGCTCTGAACATCTTTCCTCATTTTTAAAAAGAGTCTCTGTTATAGGTAGAGGCAGCTGCTCTTCTGTCTGAGATGGATCATTGAGGGGCTTGGCTCTCAGGAAGGTCTGAACAGTTGAAGGATTTACAGAGCTTACCTTGATTCCAGCTGTTTCAAAGTTCCTCCAAATCTTCTGCAAAGTTGAGGGCACCAGTTTCATTCCAACATCTTCCAAAATGTTGTTCAAGTTAACATCAGGAGCAAGATAGGGTACTTCAGTTGGGTCTGTTTCTGAAATGTTACACCAGACTACAGAATATTCTTTCAAAGGCCTGTCCCCAATTGTTTTTGCTGAACTCTTCCACACTGGAATCACATTCAGACCTCTTTCTCTGATTGTTCTATATACTTCATGAATCATTTCATGCCAGTCTTGATTCACATGCTTATCCACAATTGGGAAAAAACACAAGTAAGATTGTTTTAGACATTTTTCAATATTTATCTTTGAGTCTTTCTTGTCAGTAAGACTACATCGAAGGTATTCAAGAAGATCAGCATACAGAGGAGCTATGAAAGTCTGTTTCAAAGACTCATTCCAGTTTATTTTCTCACTCTGGCCATCTTCTTTCCATAGGTTTTTTCTAGAAGAGTCTACCTCAAAGTTGGCATTAACATGCACTGGAAGTCCAGTGTATCCAGGCAAAGGAAGTGAACAAAATGCTACTCCCTGAAATTTTGTCGAGCTTTTTTGTTTCTGAAATTCAGTTGATCTTTTTTGTTCCTTATCAAAATCCTTTATGTTGACACAGGCTGCTATTGCTGCTTGAGCCAGTTTGGCTGCTTGTTTTTCATGTTTGTCATTCCTGTTTTTAAATGAGGCAAACTGTTCTGCAACAATCCATTTAGTTTGTCTTTTGTGTGATGTTGAAATTTCTGTTCCATAGATCACTTTTTGTTGATTTACTGGTTCTTCCAGAAGTAGTGCATGTTGTTTAGACTTGACAAAAGCATCTTTATTCTGAATGCTTGAATTTGGTATTTTTTTTTCAACCCCAAAGATGAGCTTTAGTGTCCCAGATGTATCAATTTCATGAACTTGTATTTTGCAGACACTTTTCAGAAACAGTATCAGTCCTTCTGGATCTTCGGAGAGGGCAGAGCAAAGTTCATTCATGTCCTGCTCGGTTACACTCTGCTGAGATATTTTGGAAGTATCTGCCATGGTGTTAGTCCTTAAAGGCAACCTAAACATAGTGCCTTCTTTTAGAGGAAATTTATCTGGAAGAAAAGAGTTGTACACATCCATGTACATCTCCTTAAAAGTTTGTTCTAGTTTATAACCAATGCCGGCGGGTGACACTTCTGAGGTACTTTCAATGTAGATTTTATTGGGATCAGAAACACAGAGTAACTTATCTCCAGTGAGGATTGAGGGGCAGTCTGTCAGATGGTAAACAGAGTTGAATCCAAGTCCGTATTTTCCTGTTTTTCCTGGAGAGTCATGCTTTCCACCTTCTCCCAGCTGCTGAATACCTGTTAGATCAGCATTAGAGAAGACTTTATTATTGAACACACACAGTGCTGGACCTTGCAGATGATTCCATTTTTCCCCAAATATTTTTTTATTGCCATGCTGCCTTTTATCCAAAACAAAATTTATTTCTGTTGCCTCTGCATCATCAGCATTTTGGATAAGTTCTTTGAGAATGTCTTTCTTTGCTGGATAGGCTGAGATTATGTTTCTAATTCGAACTGTTAGCAGTTCCTTCTGTTCAAACTGAAAGGCAAATGGCGACATTTCTTCAGCATACTTTATCAAAGATTGGTGCCTGGTGGTTTGAATGCCCAAGTGGAGTGCCACTACACGAGATATGTTGTCATGACACAAGGTAACACCTTGTGCGACTGGCATCCACGGGCTGTCATTATAGAACAGCTTTTGGGCAAGTTGTAAAACACCTTCTTTATTGGGCACAAGACAGTCTGTTGTTCTTTCTTCAAATTCATACAATCCACGGGTTAAAATGGTAAGACAAACTGATAGGTCAGTTTTTGGCAATGGATTGTTTCTGTATTTAGAGTGGAGTTGCTTGAGAACATTCAGGCACTGGCTAATAGTAAACTCTTTTGTCACACCAACTTTTTCCCAGAGTGTCCTAAAATTGGTGAAATTGTGTGGAAGTACATGGAGATAGGGTTTTGCTTCAAATTGTGCTCTTTCAGCCACACAGTTTACATCGACAAATCTATCACCGACAAGGACAAATGGAAAAGATTTTGCACTCTGTAAAATTAAATGTGCTGAATTATTATCACACAGACAATGATCTAAAAATCTGTAGCACTCATTAGCCATTTTGTGTACCACAGATTTGTCCAAAGACTGACAGTGTTTTTGAGCTTCTTTAAGCTGCTTAAGCACCAAATCATGCTCTGGAGTACCCTTAACCCCCAGCATCTGCAAAACTGGATCAGAAGAATGTATTTTTAAATTGGAGAGATCCAAAACTGAATGTGTCATGTTCACGAGTAGAGCACATTTTTCTGTGAAAATGTCAATAGGCCTTTGCAGTGTCACCTTGCTTTCCATTTTTGCATCACCAGGTGTAAATGCAGGCAGAAATGGAGTTGCTCTGAGTGTTTCCCAGTGAGGTGAGCGCTCATCATGCATGTGATACTTCAGAAGTTCCAGAAGACATTTTATGTGCACATATGCTTTAGATTCATCTTGGTTCCAAATTTTCAAGATTGAGTTTGCTTTGTTAGTGATGTCTTCTAATGATAGCTCATCATTTGCCATTCCAAGTGTCTGCAAACGTTTTACTCTTTCAGGGAAGCAGAAGTTGTTTTCGGTTCCACCAAGCAGACGATCTTCCTCATGTTCAAAAAGGCATGCCACTTTGCCTGATGGGTTGACCAGGTTCCTGATATACTGAAGCTGCCCACTAGTAGTAGGAATGCATGGGTATGTAACCAAAAGCCTGTCAATTTCCTTCATGTTCAAGTCAATAGCATGTAGTATCAATGTATCTCTCCATTGGGGATCTATTTGATTTAGATTTTGAAATACTGCCTCCTGATAAAATCTCTCCCAATTCCATGTCTTGTCTTGTAAAGCCTTTCCAAGACCTGCCTGTTTGAAACTATTCCTGACCCAACCTGGAAGTTGAACAACACGACTGGAGTTCACATGCATCTGACACACCTGCATTGCGAGTGCAAAAATGTTTTCATCATCCTCAATGCTCTCATGCATAAATATGGCATTTTCCAAAGAGCACCAATGTTCACCATCACTGAAAAGCTCTGGAGCCTGTGTGATATTCCAATAAAAAGCATCAACCAGAGGTTTAAAAGTCTCACTCACTCGGTCCCTGTCTGGCCAGAATGTGTGATAACAGTAGTCTTTCAGTTGCTCATTTTCAGACATTTTTTTAAGAACCAGCAGTGCAGTGACATAGGCAGTCACTAATGGGTCTTGAAGCAAAGCTTTGTTCCACTCGTGTTTAACTCCAGACTCCCAAAGTCCTTTCCTGTTGCTGGTTACTGCAAAGGTACCATTCACATTGATGGGTAACCCTGAGGAAATTGAAAGAGGAAGGAAGCAAAATGCCTGGCCTGCATAAGTTGCTTTTGATGCTACAAATGTTTTTGCTTCAGGATTGAACTGCAAAGGCACAGCAACACCGCCAATGGGCAATGAGAAAGAGTCTTTCTTGTTTTTTTCCATGGCCATTTTTAAAGACTGGTTTGTCCCAAAGCAGTTATAGGTGAGCCAATGCTGGACTTGTGTTTCACCTGACTGCTCACATGTTATCTCAACAAAGTCAACTTTGCTGGAGTTGATGACTTCTTTGCATTTTCCATTAAGTTGTATTAGAGTTTTCTCAGCACGCTGTTGCATTGACATGTAACTGTCATCTGGAACACTCATGGTACGAACAGTAGTTTTGGAGACAGTAAATATATCTTTAGTTTCACCATCTTTGAGTGGAGTTGAAGCTATATTTGGGACAGTTTGTAGAGACACTGTGTTGATATTTTTCAGAAACATCAAGTAAGATTGTGAGTCCTTAGTAAGGTGTTGTTGAAAGTTCAAAATGTCTTGAGGGTAATAAACTTTAGAGCTTATTTCAGATGAACAAGCTTCCTCTTCAGTTCTGAATGGTAGTTTAATCAATGTTCCTGGAAAGTGATGAGTCTGACTGGAGAACGTGCAATTAAAGATACCCTCATAAGGTCCAAACTGACCAGGAAACCATTGAAAAAGTCTCTGCTGAGATATGTCCAGCTTAATCCCTGGATTTGATTTGTGTTTGATGCGTTTTTTAAGATGACTTATATTTGGATCAAGTATGAGAAGCGTACTGCCGCTAAGAATCGAGGGAATGTCTGTCACATGATAAACAGTGTTGAATCCAAGTCCAAACTTGCCTATCTTTTCAGCTTGGTTTTCCTTTGATGCAGATCCCACTCTCACTATATTATCCCAGTCGTTGTGGGAGAACTGCTGATTATTGAAAGCCCAAACACAAGGTCCCTGACAGAGCTTCATGTCTGGGTCAATGAGACTCTCAGGGTCTTCTTTGTGAACTCTGAAATCCATTAGGAATTTACAGGTCTGTGCCCCAGCATCTTCTGCATTTTGAATGATTTCTTTAAAAATGTCGCTTTCTTCGTCATACTCCTTGAGAATGTTTTTGATTCGTGTTGTTATTGGTTCAGTTTGTCCACACTGTTCAATTCCTACTGACTTTGGATCCAGAATAAAGGTACTCAGAAGCTGAATGTCCAAATATTCAGCTGTTGCTAATGGTATCTCCTCATGAACAACATGAATTTCATCCTGGCTACACTCAAGTTCTTTCAAACCTTTTTTGCTTAAGTCACAGAAAACAGTCATTGACTTTGTTTTAAGCGTATACTGTCCATGTTTTATAATGACTGGAACAGGGATATCATCCTTAATGAACTTCTGCTCTCTCCAAAGCCAGTTTAGAATTTCAATAGATACTTTAATCTCAGAAGATGTTGAAACTGCCCTTTCTCTGTCTTCAATAGTTCGCTTGATGGTGTAAAGCAACTCAACAATTTCTTCATCAGTCAGCTCTTGTTTGAGGCCAAATGCCAAAAACAAGCTTTTGTATGGCAGAAATTCATCTGGAACTTTACCAACATGGGAGCTCAGATCTAGATTATAGGGATACTCCAGAACCAGTTCCTGAGGAGGAACAAACTGTTTGCTGTTCCAAAGCCATGGTGTGTCTTTGTTGATTAATGTGGTAAATTCAGAGATGGACTTTTGCATGTGTCCGTAAATACTTCGCAGCTTTCTTTTCAAATCTGCATTTGTGTTGGGATTATTCATAGTTTTTACTTTTGACATCAAAACAGACAGATTCTCTACCACTTTTTCAGGTGGCGGTTGGCATTTGAGACCTAATTTGCTAGAAACATTTTCACTTAGCTTTCCCTCCAGTGGCATCACATATCCAACTAGGTCCTCATACTTACTATGCCTCATTTCTTCTGGACAGTAAAAGCCACTTTTTATAGAATCATTGTGTTTGTCATGATCAGTTTTAGTCCATGGAACCCATGTAAGCTTTTTGAGTTGCTCAAGGTGGTCATTGTTAAATTTCTCCAGTAAATCATTAACATGCAACATTTTTAGTAGCACCTGGGCTCTTTTTTGAGCTTCTTTTGGATTGCTACTAGTGAGCTTTTCAATCAGTGAAGCAGCATGCAGTAAATGATTAGGAGAAAGATCCACTTCTTTATTTATTAGTCCAAGGTCTGTCAAGCTGGCAAGCATCTGTGGTGTCTTAGTGTACAAGGCTGGTGGGAAAAAATCATCTTCAAAGATAACTTTGAAATGATTGACTCTTGGGTCAAAAAGACTTGAAGTCTTCTTTAGCACTCCATTGGTTTCAATGAAAGACAGATCTGTGCATCTGTGTTTTAAGGTTGAGTTTTGATAGAAAAGGATATTTCCATGGTGTAAAATCCAAGTCATTATTTTTTCAGTGTCTGGTTTGCTGCAGGCTCTACTTTCGACAAAATCAATGAGGAGACCAGCTGCTTGTGCAGTCTCCAAAAGGCCAATATTGAGAAGCTGAAGCAGTCTGCGATCTGCCTCGGTTGCACACTTGACCACTGAATCTGGCATGGGCAGGTCTGTTGGTATTGTAAGCCCAGAAGTTAACAGTACTGCCTGTTTAGATTGAGCGGTGATATACTCTCCTTTCATAGTTTGGAACAAAGGCAACTTCAAGAGTAAGTCTTTCTCACAGCCTGAAAGGAAATCCAAATTAGAGAGATAGTCTTTCAATTTTTCTAAATCACTTTTAGAGACAGACTCGAGCCCTTTGATGACTTGCTGGGATTGTAAATTTACAAACACTTGCAGAACATGTCGTGGGGATGGGCTCAGGACATAAGAGTCTATGTCTTCATGCCTCAGCCAGTTATTTTCTGCCACCACTGTACCCCCAACTTTGTTTACCAGCTGAGCAATATGTTCTGGTATGGCCACTTGCTTTCTTATCTTATAAATCAATGTTGTGTTTCTTTGGATTCTAGCTAGTGTTACTGGTTGGCCGAGGGACATTGCATTAACTGGTATTAAAGGCAGTCCAGTAAAAGAACTTAACTCCTTGAAGTGACTGTTGAGAAAGAGCCAGAACTCTTGTAGCCAGCTCAATGGGGGTTGTTGGCCACTGTTTTCCTCCAATGTTACAAGTCTATTCTCTGTCTTCTTCCACTCATCTGGCATTTGACTTCTGGTGTATTTCACCACCTGGTTGGCATCAATGGTAATCAACATATACAGATCTGTAAAAACAGCAAAATTTTATATAACTGTATCATTGTTGCATGATTACATAGAGCTACTGCACATGTACTTACTTTTTCCTGCCAGCTTTCTCAGGTGGTCAAAACATTCTAGACTGAGGTCATCTTGTATGAAAAGGTTTTGGCAGAAGGGTAGCAAGGTTCTGCAAAATATTTATCTGGTTAGAGATGTGTTGTGCATCTGGAAAATCCAACCTCAACAATTCTCAACCCAATCAATAGAGGTGGTGTTGCATTAGACAGACAGCATTAGAAGAAAAGCAAAACAAGGCCTTGGGCTATGGTAATGAACTTTAAAGTGTAAAAAAATAAATTTAGCTTACCTTGGAAATTCCTTGCTGTCAATTAACACAGTGTCCTCTATTCTATTGGAGAACAATTTGAAGGAGCCATTGCAGACAGGAAGCAGTTGAAGACCCTGGAGTTCATTGTATTGTCCGTCACTTAAGACATATCCTAACAGAGTTAGTCGGTCTGCTTTAGAGATGTTATGAACACCATTCTTATGTAGAAGGTTCCTCAAGAAGGTTGGGGTCACATGAGTTAGAGCACTGAAGTACGGATGAGCTGCTTTTAAAGCTTCTGCAACACTGTCTGATAAAAAGACCAGGTTCTCCCCACAGGACACCAGCGTTCTTTTAATAGCAGCTAATGTGTCAGTGGTTGTGGGGCCATTACATGGAAACACAGCTTCAGACAGGGTAATGAACTGTCTTTCGTCTTTGGCCAAGGACAGGATCGCTATATTCTGACTAAATAACTGATTGAGAACATTCAAGGCAACACCATGCCATTTCTCTTTGTGCTGCACTTGGGTAATGTCAGGCCAGAGATTGTAACTGGCGGAAACTGGTAGCATGTCGTCTTGGACAAGTTTGATTGCATGTTGAATGATTGTGAGATATGTTTTGGGAAGCACTTCTTTGATGAGCAATTCATTCCATATGGCGTGTTCATCATTTTTCTGATCTTCCTCTTGCCATTTAATGTGTCTTCTGTTGTCTGTGAGGCCGAAGTATGCATTGACATAGACTGGGAGCCCTGTCTTATTTGATTCGTTGTTAGGCAGGGGAAGAAAACAGCACAGCCTACTCTTACTACTGTCTATGTTGTCATCACAAAGAAACGCCAAGTCCACGCGAGAAACAAACTTCAGCTTCTCTGCAAGTGAATCAAGCTCATCCACAATGCCTTTTTTCATTGTGCAAGATGTAATGAGCCATTTGGTTTCCTTGCGCACTTCTGATTTGAGGCTAATGGACTTGATCCTTGTGCTTCCCTCAGTTGTAGAATCACTTGTGTCTAAATTGATGCTTTGTGAGACTGTAGATGTCACTTCTAGTCTTGTAGTGACAGAGCCATGAACATCGATATGTATAAGAGAGACTGAAGAGACATTTTTTAGAAAGAGAAGGCTCAGGTCTGCATCAGCAATAAAGCTATCAAAAAGATCATCTACTTTCTCAGAGTTGTAAAGATTGTCTGATATTTCTGATGCTTCGGTGCGCAGGGGGAATCTAAATAGAGTTCCATCAAAATTCTGATCCTCCTGTATGACTTTGGACCATTCTTGTCCATTTATAACTGACACAATATCTCGAAAAGGTTGAAACTGATCATGCATGTTTGTCAATGCTTCCCGGTCTTCTTCATCATCCAATGACCACAAAAAACCTCCAATTTTTTCACCAAATATTTTTTCTTGTGGGTCCATCATGCCCAGGTGGCCCGCGCTGAATATACTTGTCACATCTGTGAATAAACAGATCAGTATTCTTAGATTCTTACTGTACACACTTATTACCAACCAAGACCAATACACTCAATGAACTGTTATGTAGAACTTCAGTGCCAGTAAGGATGATCTACATGCATAAATTCTGTCTTTAACTGCCCTAACGACCTCTTTAATGCACAAAAAGCAATATGCTTTATCACCCTTCCAATGAGAATGAACCGGAACTATTGTGCTTATTGATTACATGATGAAATACGTTGTGTATAAAGGCCAGAAAGGATTACCTGTGATGTGGTAAACTGAGTTGAAACCAAGCCCGAAACGGCCAACTTTATTGGGGTCATCGCGCTTGACACTCCTCGCCACACTCTGAATTCCTTCCCAGTCCTCATCTGTAAATTCTGCATTGTTGTAGGCATACAGGGCTGGACCTTTTGACAAATTAAACAAATACATTTAGTTTTGTTTTAATGATTTATGATCATTTTTGTTTCATGTAATGTGTTAATTGTTTTGCTTTGTGTACCTTGGTACTTTGCCAGGTCATGTGCCCAAAGGTCCTCTGTCCCATAGCTTCTGTTGTCATGAATAAAAAACACTTTTGTGGCACAGGCATCATCAGCATTTTGAATCAGTTCCTATGAAAAAAAAATTTCAAATGTGTCAAGTAAAGTCTTTGACGGTTAGTTTTTATTGGTTGGTTAATATATTTTCATACAACAGACATTGAGCAACAAAAAATCATGAAAATAATCTTTCATCCATTCTAATCAGGCATGAAACAACAGTCAGGTAGTAGGTGGACAATTAAAAAACCTAGGCCCATGCTGTCATCCCCACCAGCAAGGTGTATATCTGCTAAACGCCCCCATGTGTCTGCCCCAACTTTGTGCTATTGCACCAACTTGCACCTTAATCAGACATTGTGTGATTTTCTAATAATAAAAATTTACACAGGTACATACCATAAAGACGCCAAACTGTATAGATTTGGGTACTTCTACAATGAATATTAATTAAGTAATTATTTACGGGCCAAAACTGTGAACGTAATGACTCAAAAAGTCTTTGCCGGATCTTTTTCAACTTTTGCACACAGGTACATATCATGAAGACACATAATGACAATTAATTTGGTATTTCAGGTTTAAGCCGAATCGGGCAAAGTATGTGCAAGTTAGAGGCTGACCTCCCAAATTCAATTCAAAATGGCCGACCTCCTGTTTGTTGGGTACACTGTGGAGAGTCCCTGTACCAAGTTTCATTGCTCTCTGCCAAAGTGTTTCTAAGGTCCCATTGGGGTCATAAACATGGGGGCACTCTAGAGCAGGGGTGTAAAATTCAATTGCACAAGGGGCCAAAATTCAAAACACACTTAAGGTCGCGGGCCAAACAGGATAAACATTTATTGAACACACTTAAACTTAATGTTTTTGGAACATAAATATGAATAAAAATAGACATAAATATTAAAATTAAACCTCAAATCACTTATACAGTATTTATTATTTTGCTCTAAATAAAAAATATCTTGTTAAATTATACAACTTAGAACTTAACTTAAACAACTTAACATTAAAATA
>JAVQKC010163365.1:0-13553 GCA_036025475.1 Philypnodon macrostomus
TGCCCAGGGACACAACAACAGCGTGTGCTTGGATGGGGACTCGAACCACCGACCCTCTGGTTGAAGGGCGAGCGCCTACCCACTGCACCACTGCTGCCAAATTGAAAGATGCAAAACGAATGCAGACTGGATCTTTTTCAGGCTGAATATAAGTATGACTTTCACCAAAACTGTAGGGGGAGCTCCATGCATTGTTCCATTTTAAGATGAGATAGCCATATCTCACACTATTGTCTGTGATGACCCTTGTGTCTTTCAAAGATTTAAGCATCTGATAGTTTGGGAAAGGTGACCGTCCATGCCAAGGGGAAGGGATCGAGCTGTAGGACACAAACATTGTTATCAGAAGCAAAGGGAAGCGTCTAATCAAGGCCACACACTGCAGGTTAAACTAGCTCCAACCCTGGTGAACCAATCTCACTCAGTAATCAGGGCTGGTTTATCTGATGCACAGGTCGATTTAAGAGCGGGTGGTGTTCAAGGCAAGATCACATCAACGAAGATGAGTGAGCTGGAAGGCGAAAAGGGTGAGACCTAGGCAAGAATAAAAGCAGTGCAGGATAGATGGTGATTCAAATTCAAATTATATTATTCCATTAAAAAAAGCAAACCAACAAAAGAGGTCCGAGGCACTCTGACTTTAAAGTTAAAAATACTTTATTTAAACTGAGACATGCCAATGCGTTTCGAACATGGACGTGGTTTTCATCAGGGCATTCATGTCTATTATTCTATTGTTGGCGTCAATGTCAAAGTCATGGGGTTTTTGCTACTGTACATTGAATACGCAAGAAAAAAAAATTGTAAATCAGATTTAATTGAGCAATTTTCTCTTTTTAGTTCTGTATGTCCAAAAAGAAACAATAACTTAACTAAGATTTGAAATGCAGATACTAGTCAAAGTGAACTGCCTACCAAATGAATAGTCCGGCCAACCAAATTAGTAGAGTCTAGCTAAGATCAAGTAAGACTAAAGCCCCACAATTATTTCTATTAATATATTATCAAGGTGTATGCACATTCACAGTACTTTACATCCTCTGTGTTCTCTGTGTAGTTGGCACAGTAGTGGATTGCCCATGCAGCCTGAAAAGACAACAGGAGCATCCTTGAAATACATGGCGTTTTTCATGGAGCATTTTAGACTTTTCTATTCACGCATTGACTAGCATTGGTCTCAAGGCAAAAATCATCCACACAATTGCTTCCATTTTGTTCATTGCACTCAGGTCATGGTTTGCATTCAAACCCATGTAACCCATTACAAGCCAGCAGACCTTCAGATAGCCTTTTAATCAAGTGTTTTTTCACTGTCATTTCAGGGAGCATTATGAACAGGCCATATTGATTGGAATTTTCAAAGAGCTCCGCATATCCATGAGTAATGCAATTGAAGCATGGGAATAATCTATTGACGAGTCTGGCTTTGTTGTTTGGCTCGCAATACATGGCCATTTACAGCCAACTATATATTCTGTAGAACAAATACAGTAAACTAAAGATGGCCGCTATAGCCTGAGCTCAAACAGACACTTGAGCTTATGAAAACTGACACTCCGGATGTTAATGGCTTTTCTGAATTCATCAAGACTTAATGGTCCATTTGTGAAACGTAATCAAAGCTGCCATTCACCGAGATGAGGGAAAACCCAACAGGGATTACCCAACAGAAACCATGACAACCAATAACACAGGTTTATATTGTTGATTTATATGCAAACCACAGCGGATACAATTAAAAGCCCAAACAAGTGCCACACTAGAGCTCTACAGAAGAGATGGAGATGACACAAAAATGTAGCTGTATTTAATGCAGTACATTACAACAAAAGATACTCCAACACAACTGACATGGTATGTGCATGTAAAATCTAATCTAATGAATTACGTATGTATCAATAAGCAATGTGCAAATTCAACAGCTCACGCATGTAGAGTATATATGGTCATTGTATGTTATTCAGAATGATTTTAAATATACTACTTACAGCAGAGCACCATTACTTTCCAATATTAAAATAACACCAGGTTTTAACATAAATCTTTGCTTAAATTTATGTGCTAAGCTAGTAACCATTACAGCTGTGTTGTAGAACATCTGTCTATTATAGCTCCCACAAATATACTTATTTATCGGCTTACCCTCTAGGGGCCACTTATATGTGTCAGTAAGTACATAAATGATAAATAAATGGATAGGCCAAATGAAAATGAAATGAAACATGTGATTCACTAATATGACATCTTTGCATGATGCAGTTGAAAAATGCATTAAAGGGGCGTTGCAAAACATTGCATATAACCAATAAATTTTTATATTTCTCAAAATCAAACGGTTAAAACTGAACTAAAATTTCACAATGACTGAAGCATGGAGTCTATGTCAGTACTTAGAATATTATACCTTAGTAGTGAATCGTGACAGTTACAATCACCACAAACGCAAACAGGGTCTGCACAGTAAAGCACATAGTAAAAGACTATTGGTTCTCATTCATTTTGATTCCAAAGGTTAAATCAAGGTTGTAAAATGAATATCATTACACATGTGCAAACATTGTAACACTGACCACAAGCTTAAAAACTGCGTCAGAAGCATAACATGGAAGAGGGCATTTTTATAGAATATAAATGATACATTTCGCTGGAACCAATGACAATACCTAGTCTTTAATGAATCCTCTGGGGGTTCCCTGTAATTAAAAGGCACACATTCACTGCATATTCACACCAAACACGAGGAGATGTTCCAATTGGACTGAGAATACATTATGATGACTGGTTTGACAAAAACAGATTAAAATGGATGAAAGTAAATATGGAGCAAACGTCTTCTACAAAACCTGACAGCTGTGATTAAGATGAATTGTATGGATATGTTCCCAGAGAAAGAACTGTTTAATGACAATAAAAGTACTAGTCTACACAACAAAGCAGTAATGAAAGCCCCACTTTTTCCACAGACTTGATGCTTTCTGTTTAGCGCAGCACTTTAAGCGAAGGATTTAGATTAAGCCAGTCAGGTTTCACAATCTGTTTCCAGTCCAATACCGACAGAGGGAAGAGGAAGAGACATGGATGGCTCTAGAAATTGAACAATTCTGTCTCTTTGTCTGAAAATCTGGGTCAGGCACAAAACTTTATGAATATGACACATCATGAATCAATAAATGCTAAAGAATAGAAAACATAGGAAGCCCATTTAGTTTTGGTTATAACAAGACAAGAATTGAAAACTAATGAAGAGAGTATATCTACAGAGAGTTCAGACACAAGCCAATGTACTAGCACCAGCCATTAGGCCAAATAAATGGAGAGGGTTGCAGCCGGAAGGGCATCTGGCATAAAACCTATGGCAAATGTTTTTCACTGCATTATAATAGGCAGATGATTTGCTTTGGCGACTCTGAACCTAGACTAAGCCACTTAGTATAAAATCACAACTTGCCATATACATCTAAATTAATAGATCACCTTATACCTACACTGAAAAAAGTCAAACTGCAGTAATCGTTGTCATGTCTCAATTGTAATGTCTCAATTTACTTACAGGGGATCAGTCCAACTAGAAATGATGTGTATTCAACACACACGGACTATTTCACACTTTTTTTATAAATAAATACTTCCATCCAGATTCAACCCACACCTAAGATTGTATTTAAGAGTTCTTTGTATCAATTTGTATCAAATTGTATCAATGTGAAACAGTCTATGGTAGTTGAATATACATATTTCTAGTTGAACTGATTCATTGAAGTAAACTGAGACAATGGAAGATTGTATGTGTCAAACCTTTATACAGTATACTGCCTTGCCACTGATAGAATGTAAAATCAGTCTGTGTTTTATCATTTCTGCAAGGCTTTGGTTTTGCTTACTCAGTTTGCAGATTAATGCCTATATCCCAATTGCTTTTACTACACTAATGCTATGAGATAACTGTACTGTAGCTGAACTATTTGGCCTCCCTGACACCAAGCTTGTTACCAAACACCATACAAGGTTAGAAATGTTACATATATGGCTTTGTGGTGGTCCAGCTACATCTCTGATTTAAACACTCACATAGTTTCTTGCGACATGATAAATAATTATCAGTTCGGCAGACTTGGGTGGCTTCTTGCATACACAGAAGAGATAGATGCGTATGAATAGACAAATGACTAGCCAGCTGTTTGGTGAATCTGCTGCAGTTGAAGATTGTTGGATTTCTCTGTCATGCTCCAAAACAGGAAGCAAACTTTTTCCCTCTTTCGGATTCTTTACATTTTTCTCAAACAGCAAGCTCCATTTATAGCCATTAGACCAAGGATAATTCCCATGGCTCCCTCAAAATGGTCTCGTTTCTTGGTTGTTTTCCTACCGAACTCGCTTCTCCCAGCATGAAAGGAGGGCTATATCGTCTTATCTAAACAGACGTGTCTCAGCGTGACATATGATATAGCTGATCCCATGTGTGTCTTTGCCAACAACAATAACACCACTACTGAAAAAAATCCCTGCGATGGAAAAGTCTACTGTGAAGCATTACTGATCGTACCATCAACCGCAGAGACCAGCTGAGGCAATTGGGTTTTCAATATGAGACAGAAAACAGATGGAGCTGGAGATGGTGGTTGGTTTTGCATAGTGAAGCAATATTGAGAATTAGGTACAGAAAATGTGAATATTACTTTTTAAGATGTCCTCAAATACACAAAGGTGGTTTTAAAAGCATAACTAGAATGAACAAACCTAAAGTTAAATGAAGTAGAATGGGAGAAAACCCAGAACAAAATCTTGAAACATTGAAATAAATAGTACCTGGATAGTAGACACAATATAGATCACGTTTAACAGCAAATGCAATATGGGAATTTCAAGGAACTAAATGTGTCACTGAATGGTTCACATCTTCCATCATCTGAAATAAGTGTCGGGGAACACAGTATTTCATCCTAATTCAGTCCTAAATTTAGACCCAGTTTAGTTTTTAGCAAGTTCTCCTTCAACCCGAATTTGACCAATGACTTAGACATGGCTTTTGTCAAATGGTTGGCAAACAGAGCATCTAAAATAATTGCAACAGGCATTACCTTGGCCAAACTGTTCAGGCAACCTTCATTTCCCCCCACTGACCAGAAGAGAATTACTGTTACCACACTGGGGTAATTATTTGGCTACAAATAGGGCTGTACAATTTTGAAAAAATACCTCATGTTGGGTTTTTTTTAGGACAAATATTCATCAGTTCATAGCATATTTTAAATCTGTCTCTGGAAGAATTAACACTTGAAAGACTGGTACACTTCCACAAGAATCACATGACTTTTTTACATATATTTGGTTTTGTACTGAGGATATTGCCTAAAAATTGCTAAAAACTGTATTGAGCCTAATTGCTACCATTAAAATTGCCACCATTTATTCACAACCATTACATATTGGTCAAAATCAGCTCAAATCCATCACATCAAAAGCCCCAACATTGGTTTACATTAGAAATCCAGCAGCAGGTAGCCATCTGCATCTATCACTGTATCTTTAACTGAAAAGAGCAACCGAGCAGGATTTCCTTACAAATACAAACTGTGCATGGCTGTATCCTCAGACCTATTGACTGGTTCATCAAGCAAACGCCCACAGCAGTGCAACCTGGCAGCTGATGTGAGAGGGATCAATACCCTACTGTATTTGGCCACTACATTACAATCGCAACACTGTTTAAACACAATCAAACAACTACAACACAATCAGACCCGAGATTAACACTGGCCCACATGAGCGTCAAAAGTCTGGGATGTGAGGTTGGAGTGTGCCATATGGCAGTAAAAGATAAAATTGTGATATGAAGTATTAAGTATTATGATGACCATTGCATTGGGAAAACATTCATAAAATTTAAAAAAAAGATAAAATCGTGATAAAATCTGTAATATTATATTTTGTTATGTCGCCCCCTAATGTGAAGAAAGAAAATAGCTGACCACTGATATTGAATATACACCATCTTCTATCTGGAAGTTTTGGTTGAATTGATTAAGCAGTTTTTCAGTCTCCGCAGCTCATTAAAAATTCTATCTCTTTGCCAAAACTGAGAAGCATGTGCAATGTATGGAAAGGAAACTAGTCTCTGCCCCAGTGTTGTAAAACAGAGACATGTAAAAGTCAGGTCCCTAATTTTGTGTAATTTGTGTGTATTTGTAGGGGTTTGGGAGGTATGTAAGTTGATCTTTCTAAACCATATTTAGCTGATTGACCAAATTGCTTGTGCTTATGGAATGGGTTTCTGCCTTAGCCTTTTCAATATCCGTGTAGTGCACTCTCCACAATAAAAAAAATGGAAAATAAAGTCTCTTTTGCACAATTATTAAGGATTACAAATGGGAATATTTACCATTTTAACATGTATGTGTGATATAGAGGTACTTTGATTGCAAAGTTAACCATCAGTAACACAATAAAATGTATTAAAATGGATCAATTGTCATTTCTCTATCTTTTTTTACCAACCTATGATCAAGTGTACCTACAAAAACTTGGGCAACTGTCTTTAGTTTGAATATAAAGTGTAGTAAACCTTCCTCTAAGATTGCAGTCTTAAAGTTGAGTCACCCACAGACCCACTTGGCAAAACCATGCTGTCACAGTCGCCTTGTGATGGTGACTGACCCGAGGGCCGTCTCTCAGATGAAACAGCACCCCACATAGGAATATATTACACACATTTACACATCCAAAAAATAACTGCAGCAGAGACTCGAACATCTCGAACCCACATGTCGATTTAAGAGGAGATCACTTGAAACTGGGCCAAGGAAGTCACAAACGCCTGAAAATGTATGTGTTTGGAGCCTACCTCATCAAAGCCGCTGTCGTCTTTCTTGAAAGCTGTGGAGAGAAGAAAGGAAGAGGGAGTTAGCTGCGTCTGTATTGACACCGTTTGATGAAAACGCAGCAAAATGAACTGACAGAGACCAACAGAGAACCACCTCAGTACCAAATCTGAGACTAAATCAGACTTTTTGGATTACTTTATTGGATTACTTTGAGAGTATTTTTGTGCAGATGGAAACCATAACATGAATGTGATACATGTAGTTTCTTGTCATATGAATATTGTGTTTGTGGATAAATATATGGAAAATCTATTGTGCAACCCTAGCACAGAGGCGCCCCATATAATCCACTGACTCTGTGCACCAATTCACTTTTACAGCAGCTCACATAAGAGACCATATAGATGTGGAAAACTGCTGCAGTGGAGCCTATTAGGAAGAGTCACTGTTGATAAAACCTATATGAAATACGATAGTGCTATAGGAAGCTACTGTAAGCAAAATCTCTGTTGAATTAACCAGCCTGCTTTGCCATGGTAGTAAAATAATCTGAACAATAATCAAGAACTGTATTATTATTTTATAGATTGACTAATTCACCAAGGACCAACAACCTCCTTGATGACAGTGCTTCCAATATTATAGATAAGCCATACAATTATGAATTGTTTTTAAAAATGGATTTACTGGACTCCAATGCCTAGACTTTATTCATGAATATAGTTCTATTTAAAACAGGTCACTTACAATACTAGTCAAGAGAAAATCATCACATTGGGATAAACTCAACCACATGTGAAAAATGTCCATCGTTTTTAGCCCATTTTGGTCCAGATCATTTCCAGCGTCAGTGCATATACTCACAGGCTAATATATTCCACCTACAAACAGGTGCAGGAGTGTCAAGGGTCTGATCACTGTAATCAATAACTGTCCTCATTCAACAATCTTGTCACTTTAAACGGTATAGATTATCATGGCAGAACTAGGCCTGTGCTGTTTTACCTGACAGCAAGGTGTATATCGGCAAAACGGTCTATTTGACTTTTTTGATTTGTCTGGATGTTTGTGAAGAATGTTTTTGCCAAATTTTGAAAATTCCCTAAAACTGCATACTTATTTCAGTCTATAGGGGGCGCTATAGAGGTAACTGCCATTATATTGGTCAGACGTGTTCAGGGCCGGGGGGTAATTAGGTATTTCAGGTTTGAGCCTAATCGGGCAAAGTATGTGCAAGTTACAGGCTGCCAAATATAGCTGACCTCCCAAATTCAATTCAAAATGGCCGACTTCCTGTTTGTTGTAGGGTGGGGTCATAATAATATTTTATGTTGGGTACACTGTGGAGAATCACTGAGTCCCATAGGGGTCATAAACATGGGGGCGCTATAGAGGCATTCTTTATTTGACCTCTGTAATGTGCCTATGTACATTAAATATTCACTAGCTCGGATCACTGTCTTTATGATATGTACCTAAGTGCAAAAGTTGAAACTGATCCGGCACGTCGTTTTGCCAGTATAAATATAATAATAGTAGTTCAAGCTTTATTCACAAAAGCAAAAGGTTAATGGTTTGGGATGCTTAAGGACATTATCTGGAGGAAATATTTTGCCAAATTACAAAACCTGTTACCATCCTGTTGCTTCTCCAATTTGGGAGCTTGCAATTACATACTCTTAGGTTAAAAAAAATCGACATACATTCAGTATCTTAATAGTACAATCACAGTACACAGATTTTAGTACATTGACAAATTACACATCCTTCTACGATAAAGAATTTCCCATTAAATTGTGTTAGTGCTACTGTACAGTAGTATATGTAAAGAAAGCCCTCATTTCTTTGACTGTAGTGTCGCTGAGCTCTTAAGGGGACCATTAAAAATGTATCTTTGGTTGGTTTTTGTTTTTCTGTGTTGTGTCCTGTGAGGGTCAGTGATGAGGCCTGTGTATATATCCCAGCCCTGGGCACCAATTGTGTTCTGCTTTAGTGAAAAAGATCTCAAAATAATATGTCCCCTTCATCCAAACTCTAAATATCAGAGTTAATTGGCTACAGTTCACTGATCTGTGGCTGTAATGGCTGTTTATGGGCTTTGAAGCACAAAACATAGCCCCTCTGTGGAGAAAGCTTTTTATTTAGATAAAGCATGAAGCTGTTTTAATGGGTTTTTTTCTTTTTGTATTTTTATTATTTGTAAGGAGTGGCTTAGTGGTAGAGTGCTTGTTCTATAACCAGAAGGTTTGAATCTCACTCCAACCTGTTCATACTGCTCTTTTGTTCTTCTGTAAGACACCTCACTCACCTTACATATCCATAATCAAAAGTGTGATTGGTGTTTGGTTGTGGTCGGAGAGAGTTGGCGCAAAATGGCGGCCAAGTCTCTGTCAGTCTGCCCCAGGGCAGCTGTGGATTCAGAAATAGTTTACCACCACCAGTGTGTGACTGTGGCATGAGTAAACGGACCCAATTGTAAGTGCTTCTAAAAAGCCATGAGGCTAATCTATTATTATTTTTAATATATACCTAATGCTTGCAAAGGCATATCCTCTGTGTTATCAGCAGTAGTTATTCAGTGCTGACCATCAACCAATAAAAACAATTGTTTTTTTAGAGAAGCAATATTAAAATTATGAATAATCATTTTTTGTAGTCTTGAAGGTGTCAAACTAGAATATTCAAAAAGATATATATAACCATGAAGCAAGAAAAACGACCTTCTTTTATAACAAAGATAATGCTTGTTGCCGTTCATATGTTTGTCAGCTATTCATATCACAATTGCTGACGACCAGGAATCACATTTGAAACTGCATTGTGCATACTTCCATGCTGTGTTGAACTTTTATGAAACTATCATTTAAAGCCACTTGATTATTAAAAGCATTATTGCTGCTAAATACATTTTACTTATTTGTCTTCTCAACACAAGTTGTCTCTACAAAGTGTAGTCATTATGTCATGACACAAATGCACTAATTATTTATAATTGTTGCATTTTGTATTTGCTGATGTGTGGCCTTTAAAATGCCAAACCATTCAAACACTCCTGGAGCAATTTTAAAATATATGCTTCCATGGTTCCTTTTATCATATTTGTCTCTTTAGTCCTCGGAGTCGTGATCTTCACAGAGGCATCAATCTAGCCACATTCAGAATTGCTCTATTCTGAAAAACCTCATTTTGCAAAGCACCATTTTAAGCAGCTCCATGGGGATCACAGAAACTGCTAATGTTAACATTCCCCAAAATAGGCCATAGTAAGTCATGTTTAATGTAATTTTAGAACATGATAGTCCATTCTTTATTGTCTAGTCTCTTGCATGCATCTATAGGTGAAGTGCAGAATCTAAATGTCCTATACCAGTGAATGTGAGAGTGAATGGTTGTCTGCCAGTGTATGCTTTTCAATTGCTCTGCTATTGGCCTCTTTACTAACTGGTTGTGTAGCAACACAAAGCAGTTATAACTTATCATGTAACAACAGCTACTTAAGTTGTCCCTACCTTCTCAGCTTCTTCATCAGATGACATTGTTTCATTAGGATATTACTGATGTTTCTGTGGTTTTAAAAACCTCTCATTGTATTAAGATGATTGGAATGCTTTTGAATTGAGGTCATTAATAGAAACAAAGAAAGACACTGTTTTGTATTTTTTTCTGGAGGGGTGTCCAGTCCCACAGAAGTGTGTTTAGAACTGTTTATTTTAAGATTACATATAGGGGAAATGAGCTACCTTGGCAAAGGTCTGTACTCTTCAAGTTCTTTCTAGTTTTTTATTCATCTGCATATCAAGACAAACACTATATTAGGAAATAAGTTTGAAGTTTGGACCTAAAATATACCCTCGCTGTACACTTCAAATGAGTTGCTCTTAAAGATGGGTTTTCCTTCTCTGTTTTTGTGCTTCGGAATGTGTGTGCATGTCTCTATTGCCCCTTGAGATTTACTTCTGTGGTTACACCCCCCCCCCCCTCATCCCTCCACCCCTCCCTCAGCGAAGATGTGAGCAGAGCAGAGCAGACATGTGAGTATGTGTGAATCTCATGTAGAAGCACACTCGTCAGATCGACGTCTCCTCTGGGACCTTTGTGATACTTATCCCACGTCACAACACGACTCGAACATACAGCTGGTGACAGTGAGGAGGAAACACTTTTCAAGGCAAAAATCTAAACCAAGCCAAGTCCTATTCTTGTTTTCTGAATTGCTACAGTTGAAAGTTTAAAAATGATGATGATGACATTTGATAATGGGTACCTTTTCTTCCGAAGCCCTTATATATGTGTCATGGGTATTTATAAAGAAAATGTAAAGGAATTAAAGTAAGCTTGAGTTGTATAACATTTATTACGCAATAGTGAGAAGGTAAGAACAACGCTTTTGGAAAATGAATAAAGTACCTCAAAAGCATGCAGTTAAATTCTCCATTCTCAGAAGAATTTTGATCTTTTTATTATGTTATTATTCTTCATGACTCTGCCTTTGCCGGTGGAGTCTTTGTGAACTATGATTGCTTTGCCCCCTCAAAACAGCTTCCAGTGAGCCTAGCTTATTAGATATTATTAATGCAAGAGTTTATCAAGCATCTGTTCAATATTTCAGTGGGGTCATAGCGGTGGACTCTCTCACTGAATAGCCCCCGAGCTTGACTAAAATACAGAATTCTACTGTTGTTTTTCAATGTGTGTTACTGAGCTCATTATGTGTGGTCTAGGGGCACAATGAGATCTTTATGCACTATGTGTGGTTCTGCAGTGTGTGGCTTTATTGTTGAATTATCGTTCATTAAAAGACACATATGGAGTCCCAAATAAGGACCTTCAAGTACATTTATACCTTTCATTTTATTGGGTACTCACTGCTTGCAAGATGTTGAACCTCCTTATGGCATGGATTCAACACCCAGGACAATGTCTAGAAAAAAAATCTAAAAATTTTAATCAGTTAAATAATTACAGGGGTTCTCATATGTCAACTCTTAGGTTAGGTTAGGTTAGACTGTATTGTCCCCGTAAGGAATTTTGTCTTCTGCATTTGACCGGTGGGCAGCCTGGGGATCTTGAGCCAGGATGTTGGTCATCCTAGCTGGACGATTAGCCTATTGTGCATAGTTTTGTATAAACTCCACACAGAAAGGCCCTGGACCTTCTTGCTGTGAGGCAACAGTGCTAACCACTACACCACTGTGCCGCCCATCTTTGTTATGATGTTCTCTATTCCCTCACAGAAGGGTTGGTGCCTTGATTAGTATCTGGCTACCATTGATATGGAAGCAGTCTATCTATGCCATTTTAAAAGTCACATAAATCATCCCTCTTTTCCACTCTGGTGTTTTGAGCTTATTTATTGAATAATCTATTGACTTGATGTTGTTGTACATAATACAATGGCAGGTGAATAGAAGTTCTGTTAGTCCATTGTGTCCATTAACAGCTGAACTATTAGCATGTAGTCCATTTTGCTTTAGGATTGAGCCCTGGGGAGGTTCCACTTGGTGTCACTTCACTAAATGTGCCAAACTGGTAGAATGTGTTACAGATGAAGACAGGCCAATTTCTCACTTGGATAATTTCTCCTTTTCATTAATAGCAGCTTGCAGGAATCCCGTCAATTGGTTAATGGAAACCGAATGCATTGGAATGTGAACTGAAAGGAGCAGGGCATCTGTCTGTCACAAAGAAGGGTGGATAGTTCTACCAAGAGTGAAGAAAGTGTGCCTTCTGTGGAAATTATGACTTTTTAAAAAATCAATCTTAAAGAGTGCTAAGCCCTGAGCACATTCCACCCATTGGCCTTTAGTTCAATATAAAGACAATAAATGTATAAAGAGTATAAATGTACTTGTAGCTTTATATTAACATTATGTAGTATGTAACAAACAAGAAATAAATCTCTTACCTTATACACTATATTCATAAACATACACATTTTTCCATTACATACATACCATTTACAACTAATGCTTAGAATATAGGAATTTATGCCAGTTTCTTATCATCAAACATTCAAGCACCTACCAAAACAGGGCAATAAAGAAAAATTACATAACAGTGACACCCGTACCTCATTTTGAGAACCTATGCACTAGATGCAGTACATCCAGAACGCTGCTGCTCGAGTCCTGACTAAAACCAGAAAATACAACCATATTAGTCCTGTCCTCAGGTCTCTGCACTGGCTTCCTGTCGCTCAGAGAATAGACTTTAAAACAGCTCTGCTTGTGTATAAGTCTCTCAATTTTATTTTAATAAAAAAAAAAAATGGGGAGGGATATGGCAGGGAGGGCGCCGCCCAATCGCCCATTATTGGCCAGCCGCCACTGACTCTTACAATGTTTAAGTTGTTTAAACTGTTCTGTTTAGCTGTGCATATGACAACTGAATGTGGTTCTTATCTTCAAACTTTTTATTTTTAAATTTAATTAATCTTAAAAAGGTACTGATTGTTGTGTTTTTAATTGTATTATGTTCTTTTAACTTGTCTTTTTCTGTAAAGCACCTTGTATTGCCTTGTGTATGAATTGTGCTATACAAATAAACTTGCCTTGCCTTGCCACGTGAATAAAAGGTGCGTTTGGGTATCACATGTTACACATCTTAGTGAGTCTAACGGTTCTTCCGATCCAAAGCATTTCATTGCATTTTTTTGACCCTGTGTTGAATGTGCATATGACAAATAAACTGAAACCTTATTGTGAAAAGGCCAAAATAGCTGTTTGAAGCAGC
>JAVQKC010163407.1:0-16990 GCA_036025475.1 Philypnodon macrostomus
CAGCTGTGGCTACATAGTAGCTTACCACCACCGGGTGTGACTGGAGTGAATGAATAATACAAAATATGTAAAGCGTCTTTGAGTGTCCTAATAAAGCGCTATAAAAAACCTATGTATTAATATTTTTATTATTATTATAATAAATTACTCTTTGTTTCAGATAATGGAGCAAATATTTACAGAAAACCACCAATCTACAAACAAGGTGAGTGTCTCTTTGTTAGCTGTATTATTAGGATTGAATGTACATTGATTTTGTACACTGAGAGCAGTAGAAAAAAAATTCAATAAAATCGAAATCTTTATGTATCATCATATGTATCTAATATAATAATGTTTTCTGCTAGACCTGAGTAAACATGTAGAAGGCAGTAATGTGATTCAGTCGGCTAAGTTCCCCGCGGCACAGCCCCCCGACCCCAACCAGCCGTCCAAGATCGAGACGGAGTACTGGCCATGCCCCCCCTCACTGGCCACTATGGGTAACCTTCACACACTGCACTGGGACATGTGTGTGTCTATTAGTTCTTTCACACATACACCCAAGACAATGTGCCAGATCATAGCCTGCCCATTTAATTCATAGATGTTCCTGTGTTTAGGACAAAGAGTGCTTCATTTACATTCATATATGAAGATGTTTATTTAGCTGCGTCGTTAGCCACTTAAGCTAACAGATAAATCTATACCACACACTGAAACTGTCTCTACACATACTCCAACTTATGCACCCCTTAACCAAACAGAAAAAATTAAGCGCAAACAAGTCTTGGCCCGCACTTAACACATGGGACTCCCGGGTATCAAGTCCGGGGTGGGAAAATGGGGGGGCTTGTATTCGTACTAGAGGGCCTACCGCCTTAAGTGGGGGTTAAGTCCGTGTGAAAGTGTGAAATACCTATATGTGTCTGCAGAGATCGAGTGGAACAAGAAGAGGCTGCTGGAGGAGGATGAGTTTGAGGACACAGAGGAGGTCAGGACGGTGCAGGAGCAGGAACTGGAGAAGGTATGGGTTTAACACCTATTCATAAAGTCAGTTATTACAAACTGGTTCATCAATATAAAAGAGAGATTAGAGCTGAAGACACAAGAGTTTAGTCCGTAAGTTTCCTAAAATGGACTATCTGACCCTGTTCTGTGATGTAAAGTAGATAGTCTGTAGTCTGTAGAGGTCAGGGAGGGACTAAAGTAAACGCGGACTAACGTGATTCCATAATATTGTCGTTTCACTATAATTATGGTCAGATAAAGCATTTTTATACATTTTCAAGTTTTATTGAACATGAAATGAAACTAGCCCTCATATCAAAACACATATGTGGCATACATCTATAAAAATTATAAAAGCTCTTGTCCAGAATGTGTGATCTCTGTTTTGTGATTGATTCAGATCAAGTCTAACCTGGGCCGGCTCATTCTAAAGGAGGAGAAAGAGAAGTTTCAGTTTAGGAGGAAGACACAGTCCCTGCCCGACAGAACCCATATGCACAGCAGTGAGAACACTCAATCATTCACATATCACCGTGTAGGGCTTTAGAAAGGATCTTTACAGACTAGTTACTATATTCTCTTGTTAGGTTTGTTAACAAATGCAGCAAAGTCTCCATCACGCACAGGAACAGGCCTGACCAGGGTAAGACTATTAAGTGTGAACATTGATAATATATTTATTTAGTATTTGAAGGGTTTTAGATAGAATATTAGAATATGTTGAATGCTTTCTATAATATAGCATTATCATATTTAATATATACAAATGTACATGTGTTCTCAGATGCAGTCTGCTGAGTTTTCAAATGGAGACAAGGGACAACCAGGTATGATGTATGAACCCACACATGCCACATGACCACAGGAACATAGTAACATACAGTAGTAATAAGTATGTTTATATACAATAATACCCCTGATTGAAATATATATTTCACAAAACATATACATTTTTAGTGGTGTGTATAATGAATGTATGAATATTTCATGTTCTAGACTTCACTGTGTTTTCTCTGTGTTTTCCAGCTGCTCAGGTGAGTGGAGGACTGGCCCTCTCATCCTCCCTGGATCTGCATATTAACATGGTCTGCATATTAACATGTGTATACTTTGTACTTGTTCACAGCAACTACACTATTCTCTCACATCACAATGTTGTGTTTGTATTAACCCCTCCATCCTCAGTCTCAGTACACTCACTGGCTGGTTGTATGGTATATTGTTTCTGTGGGTTGTGTAGAACGGGGATCGTAAGGAGCGGATGGACAGAGGGACCTCACTGCCCAGTATCCTAGAGCAGAAGGTGAGAGTGGCCAATAGATTAGGGAGCTATTACACAGTCATATTTGGGCTGTTAGTGGTGCAAGGGTTTAAATTGAAATCCCAGCCAAACACAACATCTAAAAAACACTGTATATAACTAATGTAGTGGTGGTGGTGGTAGTAAGTCATGGTTCTCTATTTTATTTCTCAGATATATCCATATGAAACGTTGATTGTGACCCATAGAGGGCGCTGTAAGCTGCCTCCTGGTGTTGACCGCATGCGACTGGAGGTTTGTAAGACTGACAACTGCTTCAAGCCTCAGCTATAGAAGATCTAAAGGAGATTAAAGAAACAGATTAAATTACTTTTCCCTAATGGTATAGAATCATTAATAGAATAATAGGCTGTGTTTTTATGTCCAAAACTCTAAATTGTCAATATTTTTGTGATATTTTGGCAATTAAATAAGCTCATCATAAATTTTCATTTGACATATTAATCTAGGGGTGGGTGATATGGTAAAAAAATAATCTATATATTTGTTTGCTTTTTATTTTTGTCCTATACAGAAGACTAGTGCTCTCAGTGCCTTCATAAAACCTTTTTACAAATTTATGTACATTCAATCCAATGTGCATATCTTAATACTTAAAATTTTATCCATATGAACACTGGCATTAAAAAGGACCGTGAAGAGCAGAGATTCACAGATTTTCCCAGATTAGCAAATAACTAAAAAGTTGACTGTTGCTTCCATGTGATGTTTTTCTTCTGCTCTCTCATCAGCGCCACCTGGCTGCAGAAGAGTTCGAGCAGGTCTTTGGGATGCCTATGGCTGAGTTTGACCGCCTGTCACTATGGAAACGAAATGAACTGAAGAAGAAAGTTTCACTGTTTTAAAGACGTGACCTGATTTTCCTGATACTTGATGAAGACACATATACAGACATCAGAGCCAGTAATAATCATACATCCAGAACGTGTCATCGTGTAACTAACCAATCACAGAGCTGGATGGAGGCAGCCCCTGGAGTGGACTGGCCCTACTAACCTCCCGATGCACTGACATATGCTCACTGTACTTGTATCACCACTCACTGCTCATGTAGACACTAACCACATCATTTTGGTTATGAATATTACTAGGTATTGGCCTATATTCACAGAGTTGACTTATATCGGGCCTATTAGATGGCCAATGTTAAAGGTGTAGTCCGTAAGCATTCCTAAAATAAAATAAAAAGAAATTGAAAAAAAAAGCTTTATCTGACCCTGTTCTATGATGTAAAGTAGGTAGGTCATAATTATTATTTTACTTTAGTCCCTCCCCTGGCCTCTACAGCAACATCAGACTTTGTGGGTTACCAATTTGACTTTTACTTTAGTCCCTCCCCCTGACCTCTAGAGACTACAGACGGCCTACTTTACATCATCAAACAGGGTCAGATAGTCCATTTGAAGCTTACCAACTATACCTTTAACTTGTGCAAAAAGGATCACTTCTAATATTTAAGTTTAGAAACAGCCACAGGCAAAACAACAATATTTATGGATTCATCAATACATTTAAAACTTCTACAATGATTTATTTTATATTTTCTTTATATAAAACACAGGAAGCAAAAACACATATTTAAGAATATATCTATCTGAATTGATATCATCCAAACTGTTAATTGAAATATCAGCCTGGAATTTTCATATCGGTGCATTCCTGTCACAGCCTTAACCTAAATGACATTGAATCAACCTGAGATGTACATTTGATGTGACAGATTATAATGTATTATTTATTATAACTATTTATTTGATGATTGTCATTTATACACTCCACTTGCATCGATGAAGAGCACCCACTGAATCATTATTTCTCCACTGTCCATGCTTTGTCAGCCATATTGTTTCTGCTGTACAATGGGGGTCCAATAAACCAGTGGTAATGTTATCATGTTAAAGTCGTGTCAAAACTGATTTTAATTGTGATTAGCAGGGCTTGACATCATCTTTGTGGTCATTGGGGCATGTACTCTTTCAAAGATTTTCACTAGTCATTGTTTATTTACTACAAATATATTTTTAATGTGTATTATATGACAACTGATAATATGCTTTTGTCCCAAATTTGTTGCAAGGTGTAGTTTCCTAAAATAAGAAAATTGTAAAAAAAAAAAATTAAATGCATAAAAAAATCACTATCTGACCTGTTTTATGCCAGGGGAGGGACTAAAGTCCACTCCAACTATTGTTCAAAGAGGTAATCCACAAACTCTTAATTTGATGTTCCTGTAGAGGCCTGAGGAGGGACTATGACCTACTTTACATCATATAACTTTTATTTTAGGAAACTTGCAGACTATACCTTTAACAGTGACCATGGACAGAAGGTTACAGTATATATAAAAAAAAATCCATTCTGATCCATTCTAGCATGTTTCAATTAACTACCTTTAAAACTATAGCTACCTTCAACAGTACCAAGCCTTTACATAGACATAGACCTTGACAGATTTTGTACATATGTAAATTATATAAATTACTTTGATTTCTTCTCGCTATTTTCTGGTCATTACACTTTTAATTAGCACCCATCATTGGTTTCATTTAAGAATGGGTGATATGACAATCTACAGGTCTGGGAAGATCATTGAATTGTGCTACAGTACAGTCATTTTTATTGTAACAAAGCCAGTGTTCAGTCTTAGACAGAAGACTACTGCCATCAGCATCTCCATAAAGCCTTTTTAACTACAAATTCAAAGTCAACAAAAAATATGATAAAAATTATGATCTTGGCTTAAAAGGTGTAATCTGTAGATTTCCTAAAATAAAAAAATCTCAATGTAATAAAACTCATCTGACCCTGCTCTATGACGTAACGTAGGTAATCTGTCATAGTCCCTCCCCCTACAGCAACATCAAATCAGAGTTTGTGAGATACCACTTTGACAAATAATAGTGGGGTTTTACTTTAGGCTCTCCCCTGGCCTCTACAGACTCACTTTTTATTTTTAAACGGACTTATGGACTACACCTTTAATAAAATCATATTATATTTTCACCATATTGCCCACCTCTATTTTTTTTTACTTTCATCACCTTGTTTGTGCGCAATAAAGCAATAATTGTTATGTACTCTCTGGCAGCCTCACCTGTAGAATGCTTCATGAGTGCTGTGGGTTTGTGTTGCTAAGAAACATGGCTCTCCACAGAAAAGCTACTCACTCTCGGAAGATGAAGGAGCACAAAGCGGTACCACCCACGCCTGGCCTCTGATTGACAGCCTTGGAGTCCTTGAGCACTACGCACGCGCGTGCACACACACACACACACACACACACAACGTGACCGCGACAAAAGACACTTTCGCTTCAGTTTTCAGCTTTAAAGAAAAAAAAAACATGTTTATTATTTTTTTTTATACCATTTCTGTACATTCTGTAAGATATGTTTTTGAGAAGTCAGAAATGAGGGGCCTGGCCTCTCCCACCCCAACCCTGATAAGGTTTATATCACCCAACACTTCTTAAGAGAAAACCCAAGTCCTATTTAGCATCAACACACATCTGAAATGCCCCTGCGCTTAAAGGATGACTCTGGTTCACCACTAACTCAGTTTTGGTTAAGCCTGAACCATTTTGTCAATTTGTTACAAGGAGTGTATGTTAACAGTTCAGAAGTAGAGCAGATGAAATGCAAGCAATCAAATAACAGACCCTTCTTTAGAATAAGGACTATGATGGCCACCATATCCTGTCCCTAAATGTAACCCAAAACTCCAGTATGCCTGCTGCAGCTGAACTACTTCACTGGTGGGCCGGCAGGTGACGTCAGGTTTGTTGTCATGGGAACATGACTAAGGCAGCTGTACTTATAAAAGGCAGCAAACAATCAAGCTTTCGATACAGCCAAACGTTTACCTCCATGTAACCGTCAGCATGGGTACTGACACTTCTAGAATATTCACTGCTTAACATGTCAAGGCTACATTACCATCTGAAATAGTCACGTTAGGGACCCGTTACAAGTTAGAAATGGTCTGAACTGAACTGCTTGCATTTCACTACATCACTTTCCTTTCCATCAGAAATACAATGCGACCGTAATAATTGGCCGGAAATATGACATACAATTGCTTGAGAGGTCCATAAAAGGAAAAACACACAGCATCTTAAGGAGTGTGATCACTTATTGCAGTTATCAATAAGCAGCAAACAAACCAAAAATCTGGTTTCAATATTTTTTGGTAAAATTTGGTATCATCAGAATACTCCTTTATTTAAAATCCCTCTCTTGTCCCTTTATCCATTGTAAGTAATTATGCCTAATGTCTATGTGTTGTTAAAAAAAAAAGAAAAATCACATTGAAAAGAGGGAACCATTCAAATGTACATATAAATGTCAATACTTGCTCCGGAGAGCTCATTCACACTATCATTGGCATAACAAAGGATGCTTTATGCAATGGAGCTCTCAACTGATGCACTCATTTCTAATCAAGTGCTTTTTATACGGCCATGGACTCCGCATGAGTACATGTGAAAGAGCATCCTGCCTCACCAAGCACACTCAAAAGAGCTCACACAAGGGCTTGTCCTCCCAAAACAGATGGCGTGGATTAGCCGTTAGCATGTCCACATACTATTTGATTTTCTAAAATGGTTTGCTCAGGCTCAGTCTTTGAACATGATGGTAAAATCTTTCTAGATGATCAATAAATTAAGCAGGGTAATAATCAGTTGGACCGACAAGTCTCTGCATTGCCGCTCATGTTCTTCATGGAGGAGGAGGAGGAGGAGGAGGAGTAGAGGAAGAAAGAGGATAGAGGAAGAATGAGAAGCAGGTGTAGAGGGGAGAGGGGGTAGGTATAGAAGGTGTGGTTCTAGGCCTGGTTGTTAGTGCCATTCTTGTCCGGGGGTCCGGGGCTGGCGGGCAGATTGTTGAGAGAAGGCGGGCCCTCGTGGGTCTTGCTGTCACGGCGGGGGGGCATCCTCTCATTGATCCGATCCAGACCCCGCGCCTCCTCGAAGCTCTGGATTTTGTGCTGGGGTTTAAAGCCTTGAATAGCTGCAGAGACAGAGAGGATTAGAATTCAACTTAGGCGTAGAACATGTTGCAGAAAGAACGTCTGTGATCATTTCAAAGACACAAACAAATCAGCCAATAGCTCAATTAAAAAGGGAAATTAAATTAAATATTCAACCAGTTTGGTGATAAATATAAAAACAACCTATTTTGATTATCATTGTAATGTAAAGTAATTCGTAAGCCTTTCCAAGCAACTTGTGAAAATTTGGTGTAGATTGTTTAAAGAGCGTAAGAGAGATCACCTACAGTAGTTATCCACTAAAAGGTTTAAAAGACGGCATCTTAAAGGATTGTGTTGTGTCCTACAATCTATCCCCTAGATCAATCTTCACTATGATGAATATACATTTACATTCATAGACCACAATAATGACTACACCTACTAATAATCAGCTGAGTACACGTTCTGTCCCAATTAGCCTAATGAGCTAGGAGTAAAGCTAACTCACAACTAGATGACAGTATATTAACACCACAGAAATACTAGTGTAATAAGGACTATGGACTTACTTCAGAAGAACACATGGAGAGCGTGTATAAGAAAAACATCATGAGAATTAACTTACTGACACATCTATGATCTTTATTTTTACAACAATCAGACACAGCATTATGACCATATCCCTAAGGGGCATCCTCAGCTGCTTTGACCCACAATTCTCCCTTTCCACTTGCCTTTCTTACCCAGCTTAGATTAATCCATAAACATTTTTACTACATTTGTTAACCTAAATTTAGACAGTTCATATAGGCGTTTCTTTCTCTGGCTGTTGCTAAACCTAAATATTTTTTTTGAACAACAGGTTAACATTGGCCATTTGTAATAGGCCGATACCACTGTCAGTCAATATTGCCCGATAGATCAACCTGTTATTCACGTCACCCGTCACTCACTGGTCATAATATTATGCCTGACAGGTATAGATCAAATAACATTATCCAAATTCTAGGACACATCCGCAAAAATCAAAAAATGTAAAACTAGGCGGTAAAAAGGATAAAAAAAAAATTTTTAAAAAGGGTTATGAATTAATCATTTAGTGTTAGACAAATAGCGATTGAATTGTATTAGTTCATTGACATAAATGAGATCATTACACAGACAAAATAGGTTACTTGCATACCTCGTGCTTCCTCTGCCTCTACGGTGGCTGTGTAAGCGTGAGTAGAAGTGCCATGCCCAAAACCAATGGAGAGAGAGTGGGAACGTTATATCAATGCATACAGTCGTCAGTCACAGTAACATTTAGTGATCATCATAGAATCATCCTGTTTTAACACTAGTCAAGATAACATCAGAGGTTAGATAGTGTGAACTGGAATCTGAGGTTAAAGATGAAGTCACAATGCACATTTAAATACATGTTAGCAGTACGTATCTATAGAGTGTAAACCATGCTGCGCTAAAAAGAGACAGGGTCAGATATATCCTGTTTCATATTCACAACCAAACATGTATATCAAAACATAGGCTTCAATCAGTATACTCTTTTATTAAGAAATGTAAGGCTGCAACTAACAATTATTTTTGATAATCATTTAATCTGCTGACTATTCATCATCAATTCATCATCGGAATGCAAAAGGTGCGTAAATCATTTTTTTTTTACATTTGAAAAAGTTAAGCTAAACCTATGCCACCTGTTGACCTTTGGATAGACCAAGAAGGGTTGTCATGTAAAATGCAAACTGTATGTTTTCTGCACAGTTTGGGCTCTTTTCTCTCAGCAAATTTCATGTTTATCTGTATACTACAGTTAACGATTATAGATGTTGTTATTATTATTTCAATAATAAATTAATCACGATTTGTTGTTGCAGCCATAAAGAAATGTAAATACGTAGACAACTGTCATGAAAGTGCTTATTTTGGCAAAATGTTACTAATGCCCTGTCCATTCTCAGCCCTTCATGTAGACCAGTGTTACTTAAACCACCCACCCTTTTGCGTCAGGCTCAGGAGGATCTTTGTGGTCTAGGTGGTCCGTGTTTTTTTTTCTCTATGCCAATGTGGTCCTTGGATTGAAAAAGTTTGAGACACACTGATGTAGATTATTTGAAAAATCCCATTCCTTTAACAAAGAGTATGGTAGAGACAAAGGTTTCACTACAAATTTAGTCTGTGTGCATGTGTTGTGCAGTTGTTTGTGAGTGGTTAGTGTTAGGTGAGCGTGCAGACACTTGAGAATAAACTGTAGGTAGATAAGTCACTGACCGCTCTGTAGAGTCTGCCGGCCTCCAGACAGAACTCCCAGAGGCAGCGTTCCTGTGGGGGTCAGGCCTTTGAGCTGGAGCACACTCTCATTCTCCTCTCTGCAAAACACACACAACACATCAGCGGGTAGTACAAGGGAGTTGCACACAAAAAGTACACTTTGGAAGAGGGAGTTAGACACTGTTTAAACATTCAGAAAGCTTTTTACAGACCTCAGACAGATTTTCTGAAGACGGGCAAACTGATCTTTTTTTCTGACATACTTAATAAAGTGGGGCATGTGTAATTCATTAAGTAAGTCATTAACCTTATAAAAATGAGAGCAAGACAGCAATGGTACGCAATATGGCATAACCCAAAATCACATATCTGGTGCATGACAGTAATTCTCACCAAGTGATGTATTAACAAATCTGTTATTCTGTAATAGTACATTACTTCAGTTGTGTACTATATATTACTATACATTACTGTCACTTAACATATCAGGTATGAAGGAATAGTAAGAGGACCAGCACATAGCATTAGAAATCTAAAAAATGTAAGTCTAAATTCAGTTCATTAGCCATACAGCTTCAGGACCTTAACCTTCAGTTACATTACCATCAAGCACCTAGAAAATTATTATTATGAATTGTTATATTATTGATTTTGCAAAAGCAGAAATCTCGTTGAAAAGTGTTTAAGATTCAGTTTTACTAAAGTTAATATGTTTTGATCAAGAGGGCATGGATTAACAGAGTTGATTAGTAAACAGCCTGATATGATTAGAGGCAGCCGCTCCACACACCTGAGTACAGAGAAGACTCGGGCCATCTTCCCAATGGCCCGGATCTTATTCCTGATCACCTCTTTTCTGACCGCTGGAGTGCCACCTGAAACAAAAGGCAGAGACAGTGAATGTGTGGATCAGCACACATCCATGGAGGTAGAGTATGAAGCAGTCTTACCCTCACATGTGTCGTCTCCTTCTGACATGAGCTCATCATCAGAGCAGATGTTCAGTACATTCACCAGCATCTCTGTCACTACAACACATAGACAGTGAGCTCACAACAGAGTCAACACCACTGCACACAGCACAGCTAATCACTGTGTGTGTGTGGCTGGCCTTCCAGGAAATATAATGAGCACAGATCAAAGAACAGCCCACACAACACAGTGGTGAATTCATGTAGCTTTGTTATGTGATACACTCTGTTGTCATTTTTATGTTAAAGCAGCAGTACCTGAGATTTTTGCTCTGTATTTGAGCTAAAATAATTACTCAGTCAAAAGTACAGCATACCAGGAGTCATCTGAGAACTCTCTGTGGGCTGTATTATAAGGTCAGGGTCACTTTTCTTAACCAGTCACACACATCCACAGGGTAGGAGTACCCTGATTGGTCAACACATCCTTTATTTATCAATCTATTCAGAATAATGTGAGGGAACTGATGTTTTATTTGAAAAAAAAAATCTCTTCATTCACAGCTATTTTTTGGTCCAGAGAATTAAAAGCTTCAGACCACTGTTTGTTATTCAAATCTAATTCTAATTATTGCCTCTAATATCAAAACTTTAAAATGTACCCCCCCCTTTCTTTTTAAAAAGGATTTATTCTAAGGGCTAGCTCGTATAACAGCGTAAAAACAATGTAATAAAATCTCTGAGAAGAATATTTGATTGTGTAACATGTAGTCCTATTTACAAACATACATTACTAACCCTTTTCTCCAACAAAAGGTAGAGACCAGGTGAAAACGTCCATAAAGTTGGGGAGCCAGTATGGGTGTGGGGAACAGTTAAACTGCCTGATGTTCATGACATTATTCTCATATTTGAGCACTGCAGCTGAAGACAAAAACAAAGAATCATTCATTCAGATATCCTCTTCAACACATGCCAATAGACATCCTGTTGCCAAGGTTTCCCAAAGAGTTACCATGGTTTCCGTGCTTCAGTCTTGTTCATACCTTTGTTATTGTATACGTCCAGGTAGTTGGGAGCAGAGAAGATGGTAATTAAAGAGGGAAAGCCTGTTGTTTGACTTTTCCTATACATTCGATACCTGACAACAGAAACAGAACAAGTGAAAAGAGCCATTTCAACCAAAGGCACATTAGGCAAATCTATGTGTGGTGTGGTCATCCCGCCCACTCACCCTGCATCCTGCGCTTCATGTGCTCGTATTACAGACAAAAGATTATTGTTCATCAGGAAGTCACATACTGCCGGGTAACTGGGGGAAATCAAATACACTTTAATGTTCAGTTTACATTCATGCAGTTGTCTTCAGTGAACACGACAGAAATATACCACCATTACATCCTTCTATGTATTCAGGCAAAATGCAATCTGGTTCAGCTACTCTTAATATATTCTATTTACTGTCATTTTGAGTCAGAAAAGCACTTTCAGTTCAACCTATTGCAAACTAGAAAGCTCTCAAAGAGCACTGACCTCCACCAAGGCAGTTAATTTCTACAGATGATTCCCAAAATATAATTAATTGATACTTGTGTCATTTCTGGAACTTCTTGGAAAATGTCATCCAAATCGGTTCAGTAGATTTTGTGTAAAGACAAACGGGAGCAAAAACTTAAGGTAATTATTACAATAATCTTTCAGTAAGTGAGGACTATATCTCACTTAATTAACATGTAGACCCTTAAAGATACAGTAAGCTTTGAAATGGTGTTGGCAATGAGCAAGTGAGACATAATTTCCAGTGGAAACATCTGCCAGCCAGATCTAATCAGAAGACTGTGGTTAACAATGGAGCCAATAGACATTAGGAAATGTTGCAATTTGGTAATTACCTAATCAATCTAGTGTTCTCCTTCTGAAACTAAATCTAGCAATTCAAATATGAAATTAGAGCAGGGTCAGCCACAACAACCATGTATAAGTAGATCTAATCCCGCAGTCCAGTAAAGCAGTGCACCTGTAGAAATAGGAGCATCCTCTGACACTGTTGTGACAAAAATGTTCCTGGTTCTTTTCGGAGCCATAGTCCTCTCCAGGATCCGACCAGAGGAGGTCACACATGGGCCCGAAAGCAGGGGGCTCCTTAAACCGGTCCACCTGAGCACACAATGACACAATTATGCAAAAGAAAGACAAGACTGGAAAAATAAAATGCTTAAGACAGCTAAGAGCCATCTGATTGTGGTCTGTGTAATATACAATCATATCATTTGTCACAATAAAAACACTGGCTATTGTGGCTATTTTTTTTTTACGTGATAATAGTTTATCGCAATAATCGTAATTTATTTGCAGCTCAGTGCCCTTTGGACTTTATTGTGAAGAGATCATTTATCATTTTTAGTATAACTTTGTGATATTGGGCCACAGAAAACTATGCTATAAAAAATATTTATTTTCTGAAGACTCCAGCATTTCAAGGACCTTTCTAAACTTGTACATAGATATAGTTATGACTATCTGCTAACCTGGGAAAATCATTGAATTGTGATACAGTGCATTTATTTATTGCATTTATTTATTATTATTATTTTTTTTTACTGTGTCAATGCCAGTGTTCATGTTAATTAAAAAAAGGAAAATAAAAAGTATTGTGATGAACATTGAATTTGTGGTTAAAAAGGTTCTCAAAGGCAGTAGTCTTCCGTGTAAGACAAAAATCTTGTGATCTTAATAAAATTGTGATATTATATTTTTACCATAACACCCATCCCTACTTGTACACATTGTTTTATTAACTATTGTGATATCATCGTTAATCTTTACTGCCAAAATAATTGTGACAAAAAATGTATCTCATCACATGCCTGGTGGTCTATTCATACACCAGAGATTATAGTATCTTCCATGCATATCTGAAGACCTCTGCTGCTACAATACCCATGCAAACATTCTAACAGGACAGCATTGAAGTCATTACAAGTCATGTCCTGATACCACTTTTTCCCAATGCAAATATGAGCACTAGATGAAAGGGTAGAGTAAGGTACAATATGTTCAAGATTTTTTTAGAACTGCAAATGGGATCAGGACAGTTGTGATCAAAACATAAGTCAGAGCTTCTAGAGGATATCAAGATGCTTGTCCAAACACTTGTATCCGGTCTATACACAGCCTTGTGCAAACTAAACCATACACTGTGGGAAGACTACTGCCCAGAGAATATACTAGTAGTAGGTATGAAAGTACTATCCTGTAGGTTACCTTTCGAATGTCATCTAGGCAGGTGATTTCTGGGCTCAGGCCTCCATGCACACAAAGGAACTGCTGGTTGAGGAGTGCAGCCAGGGGCAAGCAGTCAAATGCATCCATACATGCATCATATACACGTTCTGAGTATTTGATTTTACCTGAAGGACACAACAAGGTTAGATCACATGCCTCCGCTCCATTCCAAACATACTCTCAACATATCACTGTTCACATATCACTACTGGAAATAATACAAAAGACTTTCTCCTCCGTCCTGGTCCCCACAGTGCAGACTTACACTCCTGTTTGAAGGTAAAGTACTCTGTGAGATGTCTACACTCGTGGTTCCCTCTCAGTAGGAACAGTGTGTTGGGGTGGTTGATCTTCAGGGCCCACAGGTACAGCACACACTAGAACAGTCACAGGGGAGGAAAGTTATGCAGTTAAACAGTGTATAGTCTCAGGTTTGAAAGCTCCAGTGGACCAAACAGCTGGTCTGGTTCGCACTAGTGTAAAAATGATAGACTTTTGTACCAGATCTATCCTAAGTGAAACCAGTCTCACCTGTGAGGCTTCTGTAAGTCTTCAAATACAGAAGCCTCACAGGTTCTAATGCTTTATCCTCCACTACAGGGACCAATGAAGGAGTGTTTCACTATAAAGCCAAATAAATGACTCATATTATGTATTAACTTTATATCACCGCGCTATAAAATCTACACCATTTTTAACTGTAAAACAAAAAGGGGAAGCATTTCTCCACATTAAATATTGTCTTCATGAGACACACCCCCATTGTCATGGTGAGCACTTCTGGTCTGTAAGTCTGTGGGGACTTCATTTGGTTCGCAATCTTTTGTTTCATGCCACCATTTTAAAGACAATGGAATAATCCTTAAGTTCCAAGTGTGGTCATTGGTGCGGACTTTCAGGTGTGAACTCTCAAAATACTCTTAATACATAACTTAAAGAAACTAAATAGACTGCAATATAATATTCTGGTTAGTGTCTGGGGGATTAAATTAAAAAAATATAATAATAATTATCATTTAACTCATAATAATTTAGTTGCAGTTCAAGTTGGTCCAGACTGGATTTCAGCCTTGGATTTCAGAGTTTTCATTAATGAGTACAGAGACTTGAATCTCTTTTTCATTTATAATTAAATAGACCCCATACCATAACCTTTGTAAGGATATCCAGTAATGGCTGGTCATACTGTTATCACTATAAACAACATACAGTAGTTTTTGCATGTTTTTTTAATGAAATAGTCAGTAAGTAAAAATCTATATAATTAATTTTAGACTAAAATATTTTTGTGATTTCTGTTATTTTGTTCTTCTTTAGCCATCAATCCTGCAAATAAAAATGTGTTCAGCAACTTGGATAATGTTTAGTCTGTCCCCCTTTAGCTAAGAGTAATTATTTTTACTTTAATAAACAAACATGGATTTGAGATAACAATCACAATAGCCATAATATGTCTCCAGATGCTAATGAAAACAATGTCGGACTGCATCCAAAAACAGCATTACGTTGAGAAACATGTTAGTGTAATTGTGTAGGTCTTTCCCCACAAATTCACCCAACCTTTATTTTGAAATGTCAGAAATGAGTTACATTTCTTTAGGTTGCCTTGTCCTAGTTGTAAATGCAGTGTTGCAAGAAATCCACTAATCCAAACAAGAAAGCATGACAGCAGCCAATAAAAATGTAATGCCATCTATAGCCAAGACTCTCAGGAACAAGCAATCCTCCCATTTAGATTGTTCTGGAAATGGGACAGAGACTGAGCCTGCGGGCAGTGTTCAAGACAAGTGTCTGCACGCACGCCTGTGTGTCTCAGTGAGCATATGTGGACCACTATTTAAAGATGGGTGCAGTCTGTGCTCTACAACAGGCATCTCTCAAATGTCGCCTGAAATGGCACACACACAAATACACGAGAACAGCCCTACCTCAATACTGAAGTACCCTCGATCAACGTAGTCTCCCAGGAACAGATAACGGGTGGTGCCTGGGGAGCCTCCCACCTCAAACAGCTTCATCAGGTCAAAGAACTGCCCGTGGACATCTCCACACACTATGAGGAAAGTAAAATAAGTTTCCTATAATAAAAAGTTACAAATAAAAAAAAGCATGGAATTGTCTATCTGACCCTGTTCTATGATGCAAGTTGTCTGTAGAGGCCAGGGGAAGGACTAAAGTAAATCTTCAATAGTATTGGTCAAAGTGGTAACCCACAAACTCTCATCTGATGTTGCTGTAAAGTCCAGGGGAGCGATGACAGATTACCGACTTTACATCATAGAACAGGGTCACATCCTCTGCATCCTTAAATAAAAACCTGCAATACCAGTGTTGTAGGACTAAAATATTAACTGTTTAACTTCTACAACTTCCTTTCAGAACATGTTTGTAGAGGTTAAACCAACAAGGGTAGCATTTTTTTTATACATTTTGCTTTTTGCAGAGGATATGTCATAGGAGATATCATTTTGCCAAAAAATTCAAGCCTTTTTGACCATTAGCGATTTCAATTCCATTGCGATGAATTGTGCACACTCTTACCTGTGATAGGAGCCTCCACCTCCAGCATGCACTTCTCCTGGCGCAGGATGCTGGCACCCTCATTTATGATCTTCAGAGCTGCTTCCTCCTCCAGACGGCCTTCCTTCACCAGATGGGCCTTGAGGTGCTCCACACTGGGCCTCCCGTCCACATACAGGTCTTTGACAGTGAGGCGGTTACCGGGAGGGTATGGCACCGCTACAACACACACAATACAAGAGATATCAATGAAAACGAGATGGAAACTGGAGAAGATCTGAAGGCTTGTTACAAAAATGTGATTTATGAGATTTATGCAGCGTTTTTCTCAGCACTCAAAGCAATACAATTTAGTGCATTATTCATTCACTCCATAGTCACACACTGGTGGTGGTGAACTACCCCTGTATCTCTGATCCATTACTAGATCTGTGAATGAGACCGATCCTGGAGACAATCTATTTTTTTTAATTATTTTAGCTTAATTATGAGCAGGTAAATAAACATGGCAAACTACATTATATTACATTGCAACTCACACAATATAACTAGGCCTGTGCTGTCATCCCTGACAGCAAGGTGTATATTGGCGAAACGGCCCCATACGTCTGCCCCATATGTCTGCTACAACTGTCACCAACGGGCACCTTAATCAGACATTGTGTGATTTTTTGATTTGTCTGAATGTTTGTGAAGAATATTTCTGCCAAATTTCAAA
>JAVQKC010163416.1:0-14412 GCA_036025475.1 Philypnodon macrostomus
AATGCAGCTTTAGGGAATTTTCTAAATTTGGCAAAAACATTCTTCACAAACATCCAGACAAATCAAAAAAGTGATTAAGGTGCTCGTTGGTAATAGTTGTAGCAGACGTACGGGGCAGATGTACGGGGCAGACGTATGGGGCGACGTATGGGGCAGACGTACGGGGCAGACGTATGGGGTCGTTTTCGCCGATATATACCTTGCTGTCGGGGACGACAGCACAGGCCTAGTTTATTAATGGGTATAAAAAAGTGTCCAAAAAGCATTCTGTCGCTTGAATAATTAGTTAGTGTTGAGCATAAAAAACTGACCTAATACAATCAACTAGTCTGTTTTTACACTATAGAGTGTATCAAACCAATGCATTGGTGCAAACATAAAACATTAGTAATTATATACACACAGAAAAACCATCATAACAAAGACAAGTGCAACAACAGTGCTTTGTATACATGAGGCACAATATAGTAGAAGAATGTAAAGCCCTATGTTTACAGAGAGGTTTATGTACATGGTAATATTTTTTCTGTATATGAAAAGCCGTATAGAACTGTACTAACTCATAGCCATAAAAATACGTTGTACTAAGACCCTATGAACTGCCTCGATTTTGCATGCGCGGGTGAATGTGGATCACCAAATTACACTCAGGACAGGAGTGCACCATGACAGGTTCACACAGAATGGGATTAAACAGAAAAGGCAGATTCAGATTACAATATCACACAACAGTAAAATAATACCCCTTTATGATATAGCCATAAAAACAGATACATCAGTTACAGATAACCCCCTTGTGAATCCTTTCCATCAGAACTACCATTAACTTAAAACATCACGTTATATTATGTTTATGAAAGCTGTATAGCTAGGGATGGCAGTGGCACCAGTGGGTAAGCGTTCACCTGCAACCTGAGGGTCGCCGGAGTTGCTTGACCGCATACTGTCGTTGTGGGCAAGACACTTAACCCACATCGCCTATGAATGAATGTGGCTGTGTGATTGGTGTTTGATGGTGATCAGAGGCCATAGGCGCAGAATGGCAGCCATGCTTCCGCCAGACTGCCCCAGGGCAGCTGTGTCAGCAGCTGTAGCTTACCACCACCAGCGTATGGATTGAATGAATAATGCAATCGTAAAGTGTTTTTGAGTGGCCAGAAAAACGATATATAAAACCAATGCATTAATATTGTTATTGTTATTATAGCATGCAGTATGTAGTGAAATACTCACAAAAAGGCACCCAGAATTGTACAGATAAACCAAGTGAGCGTATATTATTTCACTCTCATCTGTCCTGGGAATTCTGTGGGCAAGAGAAGGTGCTGACCAATTTAAGACATCGATTACAAAATCTGTAATCCAGTGGTCACTCAACATGACCATTACTTATCCAAGTTTGATCACACCTCATGTGTTTTCCAAAACATAAAGTTTAAAGCCTGTTTAGGGCTCTATAAGATTATGGCATATCTTGGACATAAATGTCACTTGATCACACATCTTAATCTAATACAAAAAGTAGAGCTTTTTACCCCAACATCAAGCATTTTTGTCTTGAGCATTCAAACACAAGAACATAGTAATTTACCTCATATATTGTATGCATTGTCCATTAATCCGTTGAGATTTGACATGTCCAGCAGATGGTGCCGTTTATCATTCCACGTGCATTAAAATGCCATAAAAGTGGAACTTCAAACTACACTGTAGAGCTTACATTAAAAACAGTACTCAAATGGTTTTGGTAGTTTATGACAAACATATTTGTTGAGAGGGAGACGTTTTACAGGGTATATAACCTGAAACACATAATCTCTTAAATTATTGTTGTTATTTATGAACAAAATCATCAAACCATCACATTTATGATTATACGCTCATAAATCAAAGACACATATTTAGTTACAAATGTTACAGTTGCTTATATGAGTCACAATATAGTGGCAGAATTAAGCCCTATATTTACAGAGAGGGGCTTGGTTAATGCACATATATTTATAACACAGCTGGCTTCTTTCAAAGCTGCTTGTGAATGTGGATCACATTGTTACAGGCAGGGCAGGTGTGCTCCACATCTTTGCAAGACTCCACGCAGAATGGAATTAAACAACAGGGCCAGATTCTGTTGGAACAAATTATAATATCACACAACAGTCAGAGAATACCCAGTTATCCCTGTAGAGCTGATACATGCTGATATATTATTGGTCACAATTAGCAAATCGCAAAAGCTGGAATTTTTTAAGCAGTAGAATATCCACTGCACAAAACAAAATATATATAAAAACCTTACTACCTGGTTGGTTTAACCTCTACAAACATGTTTCGAAAGGCATCTGATATTTTAGTCTTCACTGTTGTTTATAAGGTGCAAATCTAATCACACTAGTCAAAGTTGTGCATAATTCTAATATTCTGCAGCCATACTACACCAGTATGAGTTGAAATAATACAGAGGGAAAATTATCCCAAATTCAATTACAAAAAGAAAAAATAACAATTCAATTTCCCCCAAAAGAGTTCAGCCCTATTACATGTACAGATGTTCAGTTTCATCTTAACCTCTCCCACCCACAGGTGCCACAATGAATAGATAATCTATGTTTCAATGTTATGCCTGATGGGTGTATTTAGCAAATATGTAAAAAAAGAATATATATATAAATACTCACAAAAAAACACCCAGTAGTCCACAGATAAGCCAGGTGAGCAACCCATTTTTGTATGTTACTGCAGTAACCACAGTGTTCTGACAGTGAGGACACTTCATCTGTCCTGAGCAGTTTGTGGGCTTTGGTTGGACCAGTATCACCTGGTTGGCTAGAAGAGAACATAAAAATAGATTGCTGCAACATCCTCATTCACAACTAGCTACGATTATTTTATTTACTTGAGAGAATATATACTCACTACTGGACTGTACAACCTGATCTTGGGTTGGGTACTGATAAACAACTGGAAAGAAAAATAGAGTGGATTAGCTCTGACATACGAGGTATGAATCCGACCATCTGAATGTAATGCATCAAACTATGTCCTGTATCTTACCTTGTTGCATTTCTGTAGCCCCAATGATTTCTACTTTATACTCGGTGTGGATTTGTGCTGGGATTACACAGGTGTTTTGTGCTGGGATTACACAGGGGTTTTGTGCTGAGTATACACAGGGGTTTTGTGCTGGGGGTACAGACGGGTATGGTGGTGCTGGTACAGACGTGTATGGTGGTGCTGGCACAGACGTGTATGGTGGTGCTGGTACAGATGGGTAAGGCATGGGCACCACCTCAGCTGTCTCTGGACCTTTTTCCATTATATTCACCTAGATCTTGAAAACAACAAAACAGCTGTATGTAAAATATGCATTAGACACTAGTCATAATACACAGTAGTTGCTAATCCAGTTATGGAGCATTCCAGAGTGGTTACCCAGAAGAACATGTAACCTAACATCAAATATAAATCTGCCAATATAAATATTATAAAGATGTCTTTACCATCTTACACCATCTTAAAGAAATATGTTTTTTGCAAAGCCAAAAAGACATTGTGTATGTAGCTGCAGCCAAGCATTATGATCAGGGATCAACTCTTTGGCTTTGGTGCTTTTAGAAATTCAAGAATAGTTACTAAATAGTTTCTAAAAAAAAGTTCAAAAAGTATTACAGTAGCCTATTTTTTAATACATGAAATAATTTTTGATCAATTTAAGATTATAACAACAGTATGAGAAATTAAGTATGTAGTCCGTAGTATGGCAATGAGTGTAATGTGCAGTGTTGCAAAACTAAGGAAAATATTTAACCAAACATAACTAGAACAGACCAAAACCAAGACCCAAAGTCAAACTAAACCTAAACCAAACAGAGTACAAATGGCACATGGTGCTGGAGGTGGTGGCTGCAGGCTGGTGGCAAGAATGAGAGTGACCCACCCACACATGGGCACCTACGGGTGAGCCAGGCAGGCCAATCAGTAACCGTGGCTACTCAATACTCTTAGACGCCACTGGGGGGGTTGAAAATACTTTTACAAAGTACAGTATTTATATTGGCGGAACAACGATATTATGGAATAATGCGGGGCCGCAGATCCTATGTGTGAATGCGATAACTCAAAAACTAATTGGCGGATCAGTTTAAACTTTTGGTACATATCATGAAGACGCTGAACTGGATTGAGTTTGGTACTTCTACAATTAATGGCAATTCATTAATTAATGAATGCCCTGAAAAACATTCTTCACAAATATCCAGACAAATCAAAAAAGTAAAATAGACCCTCTTAATTGCTCGTTAACAATATAAAAACCTGATATACACCTTGCTATTACAGATGACACCATAGGACTGGTTTCTTTCTTCACACGCCCTTTCCTGTAAATGCTACTGCATGCTTCCTCATTCCAACTGAATGGTATCACAATCATATTTTATTTGCTCTTTATACTGTGCTATATATATTTCTTTAAAATCTTTGATCTAAGCTAAGTAAAATTATCTTAGATTTTCAATTAAGTTTTAACCCAGCTGCTTACCTGACTGAATGACCTGGAGTGGATTTGTGTGACAGGAGCCTGATGCTTTCTCCTCCTCTGTCTGACACTCAGTAACACCAGAATGCAACAGGTGACTGAGAAAGCAAAATGCAGGTGGGGCATGTTTATCACAAAACCATGTGACCTTGACTCGAAAAGTATGTGGTTTTACTATACTTATTAGCTACTGTAGGGTATCTGCTTGATGCTACGTTAGCCTAATATTTAAAATAGATGGCGCACCAATATATATACTGTAGTAAAACAGTGTGTCTATATTTTGTTACTTGTTATGAGTTCTTTGAACATCACAGTGACTATTCTAAGTAAAGTGAAAATACTGATTAACAGAGAAATGTGGTTAATGGGAATGTATTGAAAAAATAATCAACAGACAGCATTTGAATATTAAAAATATGTAAATAATATACATTAATAAATAACAGAAGGAATTATTAATTGACTGAATTACCAACAGTTAAATTGTTTAGAAAGTTCACATTTGGGATTAAGACGACGGCCACGCATTTAGACGCAACTGGTCAATAATTCAAACTCAAATTTAAACTCAAATCTGCACACACAAACATATTCTGTATACGTGTTATATGCAGTTCTTTTGTTGAAAGCGATTGTAGTGAGGTGGCCATTACTTCTCCATTGTCTCCTGAAGTACTCTCCTCAGCCCCGCCTTAAATATAAAGCACCTGTTGCCAAGATTGCACTCTCTTTGCAGTGCTGGCAGTGTGCTCTGCTGCTCTGCATTGTTCGCTAACCCTGTTTGATCATAACGATGGTGTTTAGTGACTTAAACTAATTCTGTGTCCATAGTGCTGCAGTTTAAGGGCAGGTTTGTCTTCCAACTGCTGTTAGGATTTCTGTTTGGCTAGTGCTGAGCTTTTGCCATGATCCCAATTGCTGTCAGTGTTTATGTGGCGGGTCCAGTACTGTGTTTTTGGGAAAACATCTTAACAGTGTCTATTTGAGGCATGACTAGGTTTTAATTTAATTATTAAATGTTCTGTATTTACTAAACTAACTTTGCTTCCTAGAACAGGCCTGTCACATAACCTGCGGTCCTTCAGCGTACTAACAACCTTTAGGGTGGTTAGCCTGCTGCTGTTTTGCATTGTGCTGCTTTTTTACATAGTGCTGCTGTTTTGCAAAGTGCTGTTTTGTCGTACACTTTCTCTGTTTTTGTCAATTGTAACAGTCTCTGCGTAACAGTTTTCTTTTACTTTCAGTGAAACTGGGTGCCATACTGGTGGTTGGGCTAGGCACGTGGGTGAGGTCTCCCCACCTATGCATGCGAGTTAGTGCACTGGTTCACAGGAGTTTAGTTTTCACCCTTGTCTTGCCGGGATGTCTACTGTGTTCACTGTGGTGAGTATGTGGTAGCACCCCTGAGCACTCCTCAGTGTAATCTTTTATCCACAGGTGGCCCCAGTATTACTTTTGTGAATGGCTTCTTTAAGCTTGCTGATGTAGCGGAGATTTTATTGAGAAGACCTTTTAACTAATAGGCTACTATAAACACTTTCTTAGATCAAAATCTTTGTCTTAATCATCTTCATTGATTTTAGAGTTTAATAAAGTGTTGTTTTTTTTTTTTTTTGTTTTTTTACTTGAAAATCACGTCTCTGCCTCCTATGTCAGATACTTACCCGTGTGTCATATTCATGTTGCCACCTTGTTCACAATAGTTCCTGAGACACACCCTCAGGTGGTGTTGTTGGTTTCATTACTCACCCCTAAATCTGTTAAATTAGCTACTGCATAAGTACGCTCCCCTACTCGCACCACCACACATATCAAACTGTCACACGGTGTTGCTGTCTGTGATAAGAAACTGCCTCACACCAGGGACGGCATGTGTCAGTCTGTGATTCATTGTCAAAGGTAATCCGATAAGCTCCAAACATGCTGACAATTAGTTAAGTCTCTTATAACAGGTTGCTTGGCAAACTGTATATATAAGTATTGTCATCGGTACATGTTGGGGTCTAAAGAACTAATCTGTTGATCAGTTTCTTCAAGTCTTGGTTGGTTTACAGTCTTTGATCTCACAAACTGGCTTGCAACATGTTTGTAAAACCAAATTGGAACGTAATGGCTGGTCCTCCACAGGTCAATGTGATAAGTTATCCATATTTACTTAAAAAGGGCTATACCTGCTGAGTCTGAGGTCAGCTACACCATCTTTGCAAACAATTGGGGCCAAAGCAAGAAACATTTGACCCCTGACTGCAGGGAACATTTTATAAAGATATGCATCTACAGGTAGGATAAAAAGAATAGTTGCTGGAGGTTCAGACAGGTATGGTGGTGGGGATGAAGATGGGTATTGTGCTGGAGGTTCAGACAGGTATGGTGGTGGGGATGAAGATAGGTATTGTGCTGGAGGTTCAGACAGGTATGGTGGTCATCTTATAGAAACAAACCTTGTATATGGAGTAAACTCTTGTGTTTTGGTGCTAGTGGTGCATGAGCTTAATAAATAGTAAAAGTATTAGATCTGTTTTTCTTGGTCAAAAACAACAAAGGTCATCTATCCAGTAAGTTTGTGGATTGTTAAAAATAGTTTCAGCAGTCACACCCCGCCCGTCCATAATTCAACATTTACTTTACCTTTTCCATTGAACAATGAAAGCAGTCATATTTAACCTGCTTTTCTGTACTGTGTAGCTTTGTTTAATATCCTGGTTTATACTGATTTTTAGTTTAGATTTTTATTTAACTTTACTATTATGTTAGACCCAGCTGCTTTAGTGAATGATCTTGAGTGGATGTGTGCATAGGCGCCTGATGCGTCCTCCTCACTGGCGCCGAAAGCAACTGGTGACAGAAAAGTTGAAGGTGGGGCGTTTCAAAGACACACCTTACCAGCTACTGTTTTTTCAAATAACACACTCACACAAGTAAGCACAACACATAAGGCACATTATAAAAGAAGTCTACAAAACCCTATGGTTGTAATGAACTGGCTGGATCGAATAAGCAGACAAAGAGAGCAAGTTCAGTTATCTATTGAACGAAAAAGGCATGAGGAGCTGGGAGGTGAGGCTGTGGTCCAAACAGGGGCCAGGGGTGAGGATTCAAAAACTGGGTCTGAGCTCAAAAAAGAAAACAATGAATAAAAATCTAGAAACCGCTAAGATTGAGCCCAACAGCATGTAATAACATGGATGGTAAACCGACGATCTGGCAGTGCGGTGGAGAAAGAACTGGGTCTTTATACTGAAGATTGTGTGGGGTCTTGATTGGAGAAGTGTCAGCAGGCGAGTAGCAGGTAAGTAGGTCAGATTCCAGAGAGCCAGCTCCTGACACAGACAGATGGGGAGGAGTAGACAAGGCATTGAAAACACATGGAGCCTAACAACATTTTCTACACTGCTGTCTTTATTCACTGTGCTTGTAGACGTGGATCGCATGACAAATATGGGAAGTATCTAATTGACATTTTTATTGGTCTTATGTAAAAAACTGTTTTTGCCAAAATTTTTTAATTTCCCTAAAGCTAATCTAAAGGTGGCGCTATTGAGGTAACTGCCATCATATAAGTCAGATGTGTTCAGGGCCGGCGAGTTATTTGGTCAAAATCCCTGGACTAGTTTGTGACTTTGACTCATTTCAATCCAGTAGTTTCATGTTGGGCGTGATGTGGAGAATCACTGTACTAAATTCCATTGCTCTCTGACAATGTAAGTATATTCAGAATCCATATACATATCCATATACATTTTGCCAGACCGGATCATTGTGCCAAAATTATGTTCATTATGACATTTGGCACAATTAAGGTGCTCCAGGGACTTAGTTAGTAAATTCATTCATTCATTCATTAATCATAGAAGTATATGGGGTAATATATTTCAGTGTCTTGATGATGTAAGTATTTTTGAGTTATCTTGTTCACACAAAGGATCTGTGGATGCTGACAGAGCCAATTCCATTAAAAAATAATAATTAATCATTCAAATGTGATTTTTGTCTGTAACAAAGTATACTGTGTGCAGTATCATAATACTCACAAAAAGATAGATTCAAGATTCAAGATTCAAAGTGTTTATTGAAAAATAGATAATAGTCCAAAGAGTAGCCAGGTGATACAGTATCCACAGTGTTGTTGTGAGGTCTGATTAGATTATACTTTTGATGTGAATGATCAACCAACAACAACTGTACTGCTGTCTAAAGATCACATTTTATACTGCACCTGTTTTAGTAATTGTAGCATTTAATCAACTTTTGGATAAAAGGTCAAATGGTTTGTTACAGCAACAGAGAAGGATTATTTATTTATTTTATATTAGGATTTGATTATTGCAATGAATTTAGTCCAGAACATACAAAACATAGAACATACAGAACATAGAACATACAGAACATACAGAACATATAGAACATACAGAACATACAGAATATATAGAACATACAGAACATACAGAACATAGAACATACAGAACATATAGAACATACAGAATATATAGAACATACAGAACATAGAGAATATATAGAACATACAGAACATAGAAAATACAGAAAATACAGAACTTACAGAACATACAGAACATTTGATTTGTTAAGTGTTAAAATTCATTTAAATAATAGATTGTACATTGTGTATAAGTACACGCTTTCCCAAGTGTGTCCACATTTGTGACTGGTACTGTATGTAGATAACAAATACATATACATATACATCTATTTAGACGCTGCTGTCTTTATTCAGTTGAATTCATTGTATGCGCTTGTAGACATGGATCACACCATTACATGCAGGACAGATGTGCTCTACATCTTTGCATGAATCCACACAGAATGGGATCAAGCAGCAGGGCCAGATACTGTTGGAACAAATTACAATATCACAGAGGAGCAAGGTAATACTTCATTTGTATGTACAGTGTAATATGGCTGTTTTATCGTTCTGCAAGAAATAGGCAAAAGGGGCAAACTGTAAATATGCCACTACAGTAAGAACCAGTTTGGTGGTGTCTGATATCGTCTGAAGGAAAAAGAGGTGGAGAGATGCTGCTTGTGAAAGACCATTACCTTATGAAAATGAATGCGGAAGTTCAACCAGGAAGTGACCTAATCTCCTGCCACTCTCTGTCCTGTCCTTCAGCTCGCTCCATCTCAGCCAATTACATTCTACTTCTTCATCACTGAGCCAATCACTGCTCAGCTGCCTTTATTTGAAAAGCGGCCCTCCTCCTCCCCATCACCTCCCTAATCCATATCTCTATCTCCTCTACATAGCAACATAGTCACCTCACCACCCTCCATTCCACCACTTCATGCTCCTCTGCTCCATCACGTCCTCAGCAGTCATCTCACTGACTCATGCTCCTCTGCCCCATCACATCCTCAGCAGTCATCTCACTGTCTCATGCTCCTTTGCCCCATCATGTCCTCAGCAGTCATCTCACTGTCTCATGCTCCTTTGCCCCATCACATCCTCAGCAGTCATCTCACTGACTGTGTCTCGGCTCTGGGGGGAGATCGGCCCTATACCTACACTATTCTTCCCACAATGCATCGATCATCAATGTCTCTCCCTGCTGGGGTCTAAGCGCTAATACATCTATTCCATCACTATTTTTTTTGTCTCTATTTTGTTTAATTCTCTTACGGTTGAACAGATGGTAGCATACTGTATAGAACCACATGTCAAAAGTAAAACTGCATTGATCTAAAGGCGGTTAATGTCATGTTGTAGTAATGTGAATACTCACACAAAAATAAAAAGTAATCCAAAGAGTAGCCAGGTGAGACCCCCGATTTTGAATGTGACAGCAGTAACCACCATGTTTTGACAGTGAGGACACTTCCTCTGTACAGGTGTGGCTCTGGGCATTGGTTGGACCACTATCGGTGGGTTGGCTGGGACACAGAAAGTGCATTACTGCAATAGATCTATATTCACAACTTTTTTATGAGAAAAGTTAACTTACGACCAGATGGCTCAGCTTGAGGTTCTGGTTGGGCTGTGTACTGATAAACAACTTGTTGAGCTAGAAATAATAGGAACAGTGTATTAGGTTTTAAGATAAGGTCAGAGAAAGTATGTGACATAATAATAATAATCTTTATGATCTTCTGAATGTGATGCTTGACTTAAACTATGCTCAGACCTTACCTGGTTGCATTATCAGTTCAACTTGATTATACTCAGGGGCTGTCGGTGGGTATGGTGGCGGTGGGACAGAAGGGTACGGCGCGGGGGGTACCGAAGGGTACGGCTCGGGGGGTACCGAAGGGTACGGGTTTGATACAGGCACATTTTGAACTGACTCTTGGCTTTTCCTCATTATATTGACCTGGAGCAGAGAAAAAAACAGCGATAAGTAAATTATGCAGAAATGATCTGGAAGGGTTAACGTGACACATTAATCTATGCCATGTCATATGTGCTTTATAAATATTACACAGTAGTTGCTAATCACATTATGTAGGCCTTTAGAAATTGAGATTTTTATATATGTCAGATGTATATATACTGTATATTATAAACACAATGGAGCTGTACGTGCTTGTAGATGTTGTTTATTTGAATGTATGTTCTGGTTGGATAAAGGCAGCTATCAGTCACATCGTTGTGAAAGATTGTGACGTGCATTGAGCAATAATAAGTAATTCTGTTGCCCATGTTTCATTGGATCTAATTGCAGTATTCATTTAGCTTTTGGCTGAAAGATCAAAAGGGTCCCTCAAGATGAGAATATGTTTTAGCATTTGTATAAACTGTTCAATTCAGCCAATAACCAAAGATTTTAAGCATTTACTTTAGTGGTAAAGAGACCTAATCAAAGGACTTATATAGTAGGCCTTTTTTTGTCTTTACATCCTTAACCTATTTGATTAAACTGCAATAAATTGAAGTATTTGGTACAATCATATTTGACCTGGTTTTTCTGTATAGTACAGTGAGCAATCATTTTGTTTAACATTTGATTTACTAAGACTAAATGTAGCCACGGTTTTTAATTAAGTATTAACTGTGCTACTTACCTTAGTGGATGTGCTCGACTAGATTTGTCTGGAGTCTGATGCTTCCTCCGCTGTTGTCCGATACTCACTGGCACCAAATGCAACAAGTGACCAAAAGATTTAAGGCGGAGCAAAGTTTTATCTCTTTAGTCTTTATTGGCTGTTTTTCTTTACAGGTCTTCCAATAGCTAAATCATGCAATTACAACACACCCCTTCTATCGCTGAAACAAAATTCACAACACTTGTCACCTGTCACACTATTGGTAGCTACTGTTTTTGCATATAAAATAATCATTGCCATAGCTGTTGTTTTCTTTCATTCATTTTTATTTATCAATGTAAATAAAGCATTGGTAAGCAACTTCAAAGTATAAAACATATTGCATTTTATTGATACATACATTAAAACTTTTGATTCTTCATTATTCATCGTTTATTCACATACTTTCACGTTTTACAAAACCAGATTTAAGATTAAGGATGTGCACTGTAGAAATAAATAAAACAAAACATTGACACCTTCTTTGAACTGTAACATTTGCAAACCTTGTATTTTACGTTTTTATGTATATTTGAGGGGAATAGATTTCAGTCAATCACTGATCACAGAAGAAACAAAAACAAAGACAAAGCTGTAAGGCAGTGAAGCATACGGGCTTTTGGAAGTTTATTTTGTAATAGTGTGGACATATTGAAATTAAATGCACAGATACACATCATATATATTTAGACACAGCAGAGTTTGTCTTTATGTTCAGCCTTGTATTACATGCGCTTGTGGATGTGAATTACATTGTTGCATGACGGACAGGTATGCTCCACGTCTTTACACGCGTCTACGCAGAACGGGATCCAGCAACAGGGCCAGCAACTGTTGACAAAACATCACACAGTCATTCACAATGTTATTTCAAATCAGTTTAATACAAAAATGTATAACGCTATTACAGTAATCTACGAGCTGTTCAGCTGACATACTGAGCTTCAGCTTCTACTTATTTCTTTGTTTTGATAGTCTTACTTCTGTACTCACAGAAAGAGCCCAATTAATCCACAAATAAGCCAAGCGAGTACACCATTTTTGTACTCGACGACAGTGACAACAGTGTTTCGACAGTGAGGACAGACCATCTGGCCCGGGCAGTCTCTGGGCTTGGGCTGAACCACCACAGTTACTGTAAGACAAAAATAAAATGCTCTGTCTACGTCAACTTAATCACATTCTTTTGCAAACAATGCTCACCAGGCTGAACGAGCTGTGGCTGGACTGTGTACTGATATCCCACTTGTTGGACTGAAAATAAAAAGGTAGTAGTGAGTATCGGCAAGCCCTCACAGTGAAGTTAAAGTTACATCCAGGAGGTTTACCAAAAAAATAAATTGTAAAAAAAAAATAAAAAAATACTACTAATAATAAAAATTTAAATACTGACAAAAAACTGATTATCTGTTTTGTGATGTAAAGTCAGTAATCTGTCATGGTTATTATTTTGCTTTAGTCCTTTCCCTGGCCTATACAGGAACATCAAATCACAGAGTTTTTGGGATAGCACTCTGACCAATAGTAGTTGAGTTTTACTTTATTTCCTACTGTAGAGGCCAGGGGAGGGACTAAAATAAAAATAGTAATTATGACAGATTATTCGTTAGATTAGGTTCAAGCATTTTTATGTATTTTTTTTTAACAATTTCTGGTTTTAGGGAACCTCCAGAAAACAACAGCTTTAAGGTTGTCTTACCTGGTTCAGTTGCCCCTACAATAAACCCAGGCTCAGGCGGCCCGGGGTAGGGAGGAGGGTCCAGGGCTTCTTTATCCTTCTCCATTTTATTTACCTACCCCCCAAAACAACAACCAAAAAAACGTGTCAGACATGCAGTACAAGTATGTGATCGCACATCCAGTTAGTTCCAGACAGCATTTTTCTCTTGAAACGCATACAGGCTTTGACAGAAGGGATTCAAAATATTCAGTGAGCTAAACATGGTTTATATCACGCTTAAAGGGGAACTATGCAACTTTTTAAAACTTCAGTCAGCGTGATCTTAAATTAATTGCTGTGAGGTGAATGAATCTTACTTGTTAGGATGAATGTCCCTGGAAGTCTCGGGTCAACCCACAGGCCTCGCCAAAGCCACACATCGCTTTTAAATAGGCTTTTACAGAGCTCCAAGAAATAAAAAGATGCCAAACTGACGCAGACCTGGTGATTTTGTGTTGAACAGTAGATTTATGATAGTCTAGAGCAGGCCTATTCAACAGTCGGCCCGCGCGCAAAATTGGCCTGACTGAAATTATGATTTTCTATTTTTATTGTTAATTTTCCGCCGGCATTTAGCATTTTTTCCAACTCAGACTACAACTCATAATACTCATAATGCATTGCCGGAGTATTCCCGCCCCTCCCCGGCTGCTCCCACTCATGGCTGCCCAGACCGGTGTAAACATGCAGATCAGCTTTTAGAGTTTACAAAGTGACGCTAAACAGAGCAGAGGAAGAGTAAAGAATGAGAACAGGTTTTTCACAGAAGGAGGCAGTGAGCGTTTATGGACTTAACTCTGTTTGTGAAGCAAATGTGGCTGTCATGAATATGCTATGATGGCATTGTCATGTAAACAATCAAAACAACAAGAACACGTGAATGAGGAAGAATGCAGAGGGTCTCGCTGCAGCAGAGACTGTCTAACACACAGTAATACTGATGAGTTGTATCAGGAACATAGGCCTACAGAGGGAGAGGTCACAGAGGGAGAGGTCAACAGAGGAAGAGGTCACGGAGGGAGAGGTCACAGAGGGAGAGGTCAACAGAGGAAGAGGTCACGGAGGGAGAGGTCACAGAGGAAGAGGTCACAGAGGAAGAGGTCACCGAGGGAGAGGTCAC
>JAVQKC010163438.1:0-14430 GCA_036025475.1 Philypnodon macrostomus
GTATACGGGTGTGGTTGCACCGTACATGTAAAATAAATATGCCTGTTGGAGGCTAAAGAGAAGATGAGTCAATTATCATTTATTTTCCCACATCGAGAGTTCCACTTCTGCTGCCACCATCTTTAACATATATATATATATATATATATATATACAGTATACAGTATGAGTGTTATTTGGTTAATAATGTAATCCCAATCACTAGCTATTTTAGCACATTTCAAGTCATTTCTAAGCCCAGAGAGTTGTGTTTGTGGATGTTCCCAGCAGCACTATTTTTAACCATATGGAAATTTAAGAAGCCTTTTACACCGGGGATGTCAATGTTTGAGCGCGCTGGGTACAACTGCAAAGCTTTTAATGCCTCAGTGGTGGTTATCCTATGGGAAATGTCAGTGTGGATCTCTCAGATGCCAAGACAGGAAAGAGGAGATGTGAGAGGGCTTGGAGCTGTCTTCAGGGCATACCCCAACATCAGTATGGCTAAAGAGAATGCAATTAAAAGTCCCTATATATATGGTATATAGAGGTAAATGCATTGTTTGGATCTTTAACAAATATTTGATGGTATTTTCTGTAGTACACAATAATTTGGGTCACAACTGCCCAAAGCCTTACCCAGCAAATATGTACCTTAGGCAGTGTACACCCTGAAGCCATTTTAATTAATTCCTTTTGCAATACATGAATTTAAAACGGTAAAATATATATTATTACATGCTAAAATATTAGGGGGGATCTCCATGTCAATACCAAGCTCATTTAGTAACAATTAAAAGATTAAACAACTCTGAATGATACAGCAGTCAGTAGACGGCAACACCGCCATTGTCAGCCTTCACAGAAATCAATGCAGTTTCACTTTGTACCAGTAGAGTGCAGTGTATTTCCACTCAAAAACACAACTGCCTGCTGTCTGTCATTCATAACATAATTACAGGCCTATCATAGTTACCAGTGCTCTAGATCCCCTTCCACTCAAATTCACAGAGTCACATTACACCTGAAAGGATTATCTGAAGTACTCACTAAATTATATGTGGCATCTACATGTGAGATGACATAGGCTTATGGTTATGTAACACACAAATGAAAAGTGCTGAAAGACTATCTGTAAGTGGTGGAGTGTGATGTACAGGGTTATGTTTGGACACTGATCATTCATTATCATATCAACAGTAGAGTGCAAAGGAGTTTCTTTGATTGTTACTAATTGACTGAATTGTTTACCATATGTTGTTTGAGTATAGTTTTGTATTGCATAACCTTCACATTACTATTGATTGTTTTCCATATGTTGTTTGAGTATAGTTTTGCATTGCATAGCCATCATTATTATTATATTACAGTATTGATTATCATCGCCTCTGTAATGTCAAATAAATTAACAATTTGGCAATCAATGTAAAGTTGTAAACGGTTGTACTCCAGTATACTGCCTTAAAAACAATTGACTAGAAATAATTAGTAAAATAGTTTTTTATATATTTGAACATCTGTTACTTTCTGCTACTAATACTAATATTTTATCACTATTTTGAATGTTACTCGTACTCCTACTATTCCTCCAAAAGTTACTCAAGTAAAAATGTGTTTTGGCAAATATTCTCAAAAGTACATTTTAAGTTATTTGGTCCCTATTTTGTCCCTATATTGTCAATGTAAAAAACACAATGGTTTTGTAATTGTGACACTGTAATACTACCATTACATAACACCTACAATAGAGCAACACTACTCTTACTGCCTCTATTAGAACTATTTTATTAGCATAAACACTACAGAGATGTGGCAGTGGTGTGGATTTAACAAGGACATAGCTGACGAGAGAGTACACATTAGTGAGTAGCATGTGACATATCAAGCGCTCCCTAACTAAGATTTTAAGGCAGCAGAGAATGTACAGCAGAATTCTACATGTTTTTTTTACACTTTGTTGTATTAAACCATGCATTGACATTATCTATACTAGACAGTCCTATCTAAATAGCAATCAAATTCTGTTAGTTAGATTGTTACTTTGTTAGGATGTAAAATAAGTATACCTGGATTGGTGCTTTGAGTTTTCTGCGATGGCAAAGTAACTCGCTCACCCTGCTCCAGATATAAGAAGCCACTAGACACATGCCGCTCAGCAGCCAGACATCCCAGCCCGTGGCCAAGCTCTCCACCATTTTAACTGGACTCTTCATGCTTTTTCTATAGCCTGACTTCAAAGACTGCACAGAGCTTAAAGCCAGCAGCTATACTAGAAGGCTAGAGACAGATCCCTTCTCGTGTGGACCGCCCAAACATGAGCAGCACGATATCCTCCTCAGTCCCTGTTAATTCAGTCAACTTCACATAGAGCCAAAGGACAGACAGGGTGTCCTCATGACAAAGGGAGGACAGGTGCCAGCTCGGGACGTCTGACATACAGGCTCGCTCTCACACCCTCTAATCCAAGCCGTCACTCAAGAGTTTTTATTTTTAAAATGTCAAAATCATACTTTCAATAAATGTGTATAGAGAACAGTGCAACGTAAATGTCACAAATCATTTAAAACTGATTAAATTCTGGTCGGGGGCTACTCTCCATGGCAACAAAGACGGGACAAAATAAATAGCTGCTGTGATAGGATTACTGGCTGAAATGTCACGCTCACTGTCACATGGATGCCACTGTCCAACTAGCTTACAAATCTGCCTAAATACAATGCAAAACATTATGATTTAATACATTGATTGTCATTTTTAAATACATTTATCTTGTGGCTATTGCTCTTGCTAAATACTCATTTTGTGTGATTATGTTTTATATGTTACAATAGACTGGATAACATACCTTCCCTGAAGCACTGCAGAGTTTAAAGGGTAAATGGAGCATTAAGAGATTAACTACATTGGTTGGTTGTGTCAATGGAGTCAACCTTGATTTCCTACCTTTTTATTATGACTACCTGTTACCATTCAATTAAAACACTTTCAATCCAATTTTATTTGTATAGCACACAGCATATAACACAGTTGCCTCAGATGGCTACATCGAAAGAGATGTATGTAAACAAAAAACAAGCAAACATTAACAAAGTTAATAGACAATCAATAAACACACAAACAAAAAAGGCCCCTGTCCTTAGACCAGGGGTGCGCAAACTTTTTGACTCAAAGGCCACATGGGGTTTGTGGGCCGGCTGATATTGTATTCTTTGTAAACTCACCAATTTCTAGACATACAGCCTTCGATCGGACCTCAGTGAAAACATCTATCCATGTGGGGTTAACTGGTTACTGCAGGTTATAACAACGTGAGAGATAAATTGGCAATATTGTATAATTTAAAAAATATGAGAAAATGCTTGGCGGGCCAGATTTGCCCACCCCATTGCGATCAGGAAAAAAGAAAAACAGAAACCTTATGGAGAACCACATGATGGAGGGATCCACTCCCAGGACGGACAGGCTGTAGATGTGTCCAGGACTGATGGAAGAGGTCAGTGTGTGTGTACGGATGCAGCAGGTTTAGGGGGACCATCTTGTATATTAGGAGAAGACATCTCTGCTCTCTGCTGAATCACATGCACATGCTGTTTTCACTGTTGTAGGATCTGACAAAAGAAAACTGAGAAATAAACTAGAGTAGTTTAACCTGGATATATGGGTAGTTTTACTATAATAGAATATTCAATGTGCACAACTACAGAACAATACAATAAATTCATTAACTCTAATCCATCAGCAGTGTTTAATTTTCTGTTTATGTTTTCAATATATACTAGTCACAAAATGTTAGGGTCGGGTGAATATACAGAATGTCCATAAATGCAATAAAACCTATAATTTACTATCACCTGTTTCTAATTAAGTTCCATACTTTTACTAAAATATCACTGTGGCATGAACATTTTCCCAGCTTTATTCATAAGTCAAATATACCTAACCTATTGTGACTAGTATATATCAAACAGCAGCAGAAATGAAAATGCAGATTTTTATTATACAGATACAGAGATATGAACATCTCGTAATGGCAGTTGACACGACCTAGATCAGGGGTCTGCAACCTTTTGGATCCAAAGAGCTTTTTATAAATAGTACTTTTTATATTTTATTTTAATTTGTATTATTGTTGTTATTATTAGTAGTAGTAGTAGTATTAGTAGTAGTATTATTATTATTATTGTTATTATTATTATTATTATTATTATTATTATTATTATTATTATTATTATTATTATTACTACAGGCCAATAGGCTTATCATTAAATTGACAGACAACAGTTAACAGTTTAAGAGACCCCAATAGCTGACTAGAGCTTGCAAAAGGAAAAGTGAACTGTAATCACGTGACTACGGGTCAAAAGTTTCGCGGGAACAAACATGGCGGAAGATACGACAGTACAGGATAACGCTGCGCCAGACTCGGTGCAATGTCCCGTTTGTTTGAAATATTTTAAGGAGTCTACGATCAACAGGCACCTGGATATGTGTCTGCTGGGCGGCTCAGGAAGCAGCGGCCCGATGACAACAGACGACAGTGGTCCTCCTGTGAAGAAAGCTCGTACTGCGGAAATAGTCCCATCCAGCCCCTGTGTCAACAACCCTCAGCCTGCAAGCCCGTCCACTTCTATGTTCTCCATGTTTCAGAACAACAAAAATAAAACTCCAACGCAAAACGAACGGCATGGGAAGTTTTTCAATAACCCTCAATCCGCACCTGTTGTCAGTAAAGGTATTAAACGGGGTTTGATTGAGGAGCCTGAACAGGAAGAAAATGAGACGAGCCATGCTGTCTCTTGTAACGGGGAGTCAGTGAACGCATCACGGAATTTAGCACGGCGGTCACTGTTCACTATTGATAAACCTTTGGCCGAATTAATGCGCCCCACCTCCCTAGAGGAATATTTTGGTCAGAATAAAGTAGTTGGGCAGCAGACACTCCTCAGGTCACTGATAGACGCACAAGAAATCCCGTCTCTGATCCTCTGGGGCCCACCAGGATGTGGAAAGGTGGGTTAAAGATGATTGTTTGTGATCATTGCCACTAATTTAGCCAAACAATATAAAAAATAGAAATCTTGTTGTGAGTTTAGTCATGCACTGGCTTATGCAGCAATTCGTGGTGTATTTAATGTCATAATTATTATACTGTAACTTCAATGTGCATTCAGTTACATTTTCACATCCTGCTTAAGCACAATTCTTTGGTTGATAGTTGGCTCTAACCTAGACAAAATATGTTAAAGGTGAGGTCCGTAACTTTCCTAAAATGAACAAAATCTTTATCTTACCCTTTTCTATGATGTAAAGTAGCTAATCTGTTATAATTATGTTTGCTTTAGACCCTCCCCTGGCCTCTACAGACTACAGACAATCTACTTTACATCATAAAATGGGGTCTGATAGTGCATTTTAAGCATTTTATTCACATATTTTTATTTACTGACTTTACTGAGTACGCCTAGTCTGATTCTGTTTATGTGTGTGTGTGTTTCAGACTACTCTAGCTCACATTATTGCCTGCTCCAGTAAAAGCAAGGGCACAGGCCGTTTTGTCACCTTGTCTGCCACCAGTGCATCGACAAATAATGTCCGAGAGGTTATCAAACAGGCGCAGAATGAGCTCCGACTGTGCAAACGAAGAACCATCATGTTTATTGATGAGATTCACCGCTTTAACAAATCCCAGCAGGTAATGTATGGAATATACTTCAATTGAGCACAGCATTACAATAGTCATAGTCACGGTCATGGTTGTGTGTTCGGATCGCCCGCCTAATATGCAGCCTCATACATGGCACAGTGCATTTTAACATCTTTCTACCAGAACTAGCATTGATTTTGAGGGTAGTATTGCTCATTGGTTGTTCATTGCTTGTCGCCGGCTCAATATTATTCCTTCCTTGAACAGTTTTGATAACCACGGCATACCAGACACACCCCTCACCCATCTTTTCTGCCTCTTACACTTTAACCTTGAGTTGGTCACTTGCTGCTTAACATGCCACTTATAGGTGCCATGGTGAAGAGATGATCTGTGTGCTGTATGCCTCTTTCAATTTGGGATGTTGATGCATTAGTGTAGATTAACCCACAGAACCGTGGTTCTAGATGGTTTAAACTAGCAGTACTTGATTTTGTGCAAGTCTGTTTGAAAGTCTGAATGATGCGTTCCCCTTTGCCCTTCCTCTCAATCTCGACCCTCTATCACGGTCTCACACAAACCAAGGACTATCAGAATCCAAGTCTGAAGTTGGCTTTTTTTTCTATAAACAAAAATATATTTTGGTATAAAACATCAGCTCACTCACATTATTCCTGATAGATTCTAATTCTTGATATATAAACATTTTTCAACCAATCAGAGCGCTCCTGTCCTGTGGAAGCGTGTGATTGGTTGAAAACAAGTGTCCCTGCGCTCTAAAACAAAAGCCCTTATATTACAGGCCCCAGACGGTCTCGGAGTCTCATTTTTTCTCCAATGACATCTGGTATGCTGTACTATTGACAGGGTAATTATTTTTGTTCAAATACAATAATCAAGTACTGCAGCTAATGTTCCACAAAAGAGAACTATTATAAAATACAGTTGGTTTTCCTAAATAGAACAAAATATACCGTTTTATAATTGTTCTCTCTGCAGGACACCTTCCTTCCCCACGTTGAAAATGGGACAATAACTCTAATCGGGGCGACCACCGAGAATCCCTCCTTCCAGGTGAATGCTGCACTGCTGAGTCGCTGTCGGGTCCTGGTGCTGGAGAAACTGTCTGTGGAAGCGATGGGCTCGATCCTGGACAGGGCTGTGGCCACACTGGGCGTCAGAGTGCTGGGACGGGAGCCACCATATCCCAAAGACCCAGAACAATCAGATGGATACGCGTAAGTGCTCCAGAGGGAACCTTAATCCCTCACATTATTGTACACTCAACACGTTTGCTTGAGTAGAAGGCCTGCCTTTGTGGCTTAATGGCTTTAGCTGCTGTTGTAGCCACAGCAAACCCCATGGCTCTGGACTTGATATGTTGACAGAAAAGGGTTAGTTGCAGCTGTTAAGTTCTGAATATAAAATGATGAAGGTAATTCATTTGTAAACAAAGTATTCTTATAAATGTAACGTTCCAAACATAACCAGACCCGTAAAATACTGTAATCAAAACCATTACTCATAGATTTCTAACTCAAAATTTCCTGTATTTTTCTTAGACCAAAGATTTACATAGAACAGCCAGCTCTGGACACTATATCTTATCTTTGTGATGGTGATGCCAGGACAGGTCTCAATAGTCTCCAGCTGGCTGTCCAAGCTCAGGTCAGCCTGGCCCAGAGCAAAGCACTACAAGACGGCTCATCTCTGGAAATAGTGGTGAAGGAGAGTCATGTCAAAGAGGGTCTTCAGAGATCACATATCCTCTATGATAAAGCTGGTAAGATGGAATTAATTAATTAAACTAGAATGCTAATTACTTTTGTGGACCTCACCATAATTAGTGCTAAATGCTTTAATTTGTAATCTATGAACCCCCCCACCACCACCACTACCCTCGACTCCTTTTACATAACATTCAGCTGTGTGCAAATAACATTCAGCTGTGTGCAGAGAGAGATTAACTGTTCTCTGTTCTCACATAGTGTTGAAAGATCTCATCTAGACCAATGACATCGGTCATTAATCAAAATACAGTTGCATTTCTTTGTTGTTTTGTAATTGTGTGTTGTGTGAATTGCAGGAGAGGAACATTATAACTGTATCTCTGCCTTGCACAAGTCTCTGCGGGGCTCCAATGAGAATGCCTCTCTGTACTGGCTAGGCCGGATGCTGGAGGGAGGAGAGGATCCCTTGTATGTGGCTCGCAGGCTGGTGCGGTTTGCAAGCGAGGATGTAGGTACGTATTAAAATACTGTTTATTTTACACGCATATCTTTGTGAGGCGTTTCTTACAGAGAGCTACATGCTCATATTTATGATCAAATTAGTGAAGTTTCATTTTTCCTTTCTCTGAGGTATGGCGGATCCCTCAGCTCTTCCACAAGCTGTCTCAGCTTTCCAGGCTTGTCATTTTATCGGGATGCCTGAATGTGAGGTAGGATCAGATCAACTCAGGCCCTTTACCCGTTTCCAGATCTAGGAAATTAAAAGAAATCCTTTTTGTCTTTCATATCAGGTGATCTTGGCTCAGTGTGTAGTCTATCTAGCCCGAGCACCTAAGTCAGTGGACATCTACAAAGCTTATGCAAATGTTAAAGTCTGTTTGAGAAACCACAAGGGCCCACTGCCATCTGTGCCTCTTCACCTTCGTAATGCACCCACAAAACTTATGAAACACCTGGGCTATTCAAAAGGCTACAAGTACAACCCAGCTTTCAGTGGCCCTGTCGAGCAGGAGTACTTACCTGATGAACTAAAGGGAGCCAACTTTTTTACGTGGTCTCCATCAGATGAATGAGGCTGTTTTGTCAGTAAACACAGTGTTGAATTAACTTAAAGGTCTATATGTACACATTTTTGTAGATCTGTGATTTGCAAACTATGGATCAGATCGTAGTAGGTTCATAATTAAAAAATGCATTTAATAGCTGTGTTTGAGAAATAAAAATACCCTAAACATTTAACAAACTTGAACTTCAGACTTTAAAATATTACTTTTTTGATTGATCTGGTTTTTCATAAATTTTTTAGATTTCATATAATCAACGTATCCTTGTGTTTGTCCTTTTTTGTTTAAGGCATTTAAAACAATTATTAAACATTTTTAATAAATTATGAGACAATTTGTTAGGATTATAATACTTTATTTGGAATATAACTTTATTTTGAAGTCTTTGTTGGATATCAGTTTTGAGCCATGGTCTATAGAAAACAACATAATATATCGTTATTTCGAGCTATATGAGAGATGAGGTTTGTCATCATACAGCATTAGGTCTATACTCACCTCACTAATCCAAGGAATGAACGAGGCCACACGAGTGAAGACTGTGGGCCTCTTAGGTGTGTTACAACCACGCCCATCGACAAAACTGGTCACTCCCTGGACGTACCACTTACCATCTGTGCCTTGGCAGTTCAGTGGACCTCCAGAGTCACCCTGAAAGATGTATATTTATTAAAACCATTTCAATGAGTACATTACATAAAACATTGGATTTCTTACATGGCACGCAGACTTGGTATCACCTCCCGCACACACCATAGTTGTCTTAGCAGAACTACCCCACCAATCACTTTGACTACAAACACTGTGCTCCACTACTGGGAGTAGAGCTTGTTGAAGTTTAGTTGCTTTAGGACCACCCGCTATTTAAAAAAAACAAACAAAAAACAAGCAAATAGACATTAAATGTGTATGTCTATATATAGATTGACTATAATGCAGCAACTCACAGTAAAGACGACCCCATCCAGTGATGTAGCAGGGGTAGTTGTGAGCTAGAGTAGAGCCTTCCGGTGGTAAGCAGGCCACCTGAACTTTGTCATTTAGCACAGCACTGGTCTGGAGCTTCAGCAGGGCAATATCATGACTACAATAAACAAGTACAAGCTTTTTGAATTTGTTGTAGTGATCTTTTTCACATGTTTAGAGCTATGAGGTGTACCTAATTAAGTGGCTGTGTAAGTGTATGTTCAAAAATGCCAACATCCTACCCACAAGATGGACAGTTGCTATTCCACTTAGGATGAGTGATCATGTTCTCTACCCTTAAAGACTGCTCAGGCCCCTCCACTTTATCCATGTCATGTTCTGCAAGGACCACTCGATATGTATGGAACCTAAAGGTTGGACCACATAGTGTCAGAATATTATTATTATTTTATTTTAACATTAACTTCAAAACTAACTTGAAAGTTACGTGATGCAGTGGGCTGCTGTCATGACCCAGTTAGGAGCTATGAGGGTCCCTCCACAGGTGGGGAAAAAGGTCTCCAGTGAAATCTGCCATGGCCAGCTGTATGGCCGGGCTTCTTCACCATTCACCACACGGTTGATGTTGGGTGGATAGCTGGGCACACCACACCCACACACTTATATAAGTGTGTATAAGAACAAAGCACACTGTGTAACTAAATCTTCCATGAAGCTTATATTAAACCTTAGAAAAATACTCATTGTAAACTCACCAGCTGTTACACCCAACAGGAGAACAAGTATCAGTTCCATTGCAATGATTAGAAATATTCTTGAAAGTGGGCAACTGTACCGACAGTTCCTGGGATTTTTCCTCCCCTTTAACAGGTGGCAAGGTTACTGTGTACTGAAGGACTTAAATATTGACGTTGATATGGTAGTGGTTTATTGAATTGGGTAAACTACTAAATAAAATGTATGATTGTGTTTTTTAAAACTAATTTCAGATAATAAAATATACACAGTGTTGGGAAATAACGGTACATGTATTTAGAATACTAATTATGAGTAACTGTATTTAGTTACAGTTCTTTTTCTTGATGGTATTTATTTCTGAAATCAATGGAATACATTGCAGTACTCAATTCATTTTGGCTTCCTATTTCCCGAGGTTAGTTAAAAAAAAAAGAGAGACAGGGAATAAGCTTAATGGCTGTCAGAGCGAGCTTTTTTCTTCTAATTACTGGCAAAATAGGGCAAAAACAGGTACTGCAATAAACATACAACTGTTTAATTAGCTCCAAAATATACAGCAACTCAATGTAACAGTATTTAGACTCAATGTAACGGAATATGTTACAAAATACATTTTTAGTGCCTTTATTTAGTACTTCTAACTAAATACATTTGAAAAGTATTCTTCCCAATACTGAATATACAGTACAAATATATCACAAAGATAAAAACTCCATTGAATTATCATTAGAGGTAACTGTAATTGTTTTCTTGTTCAACACACTGCATTTTATAGCGTTTAAATGTATAGCCATGTCTACTTTGTGATGACCAAAACATACTACCACTATCAAAAGGTGGCGCTCTATACCAAATGTGACTCCAATGACAAAACACAACCACTTCCGCTCTGGGGTGTAGAAGAAGACGCCGTTTAAAGATGGCGCTACCCGGTGTTTTACTCGTGCGGATGAGAGCACTCTGCAATGTGGGCAAATGTGTTCAAACAAGAGCCCAAACGGTGTCTATGTGGAGCGGAGAAATGCGGTGGTATCGGACCAAAGCCCGGAGTAATCAAGAACTTAGATCGGACCATAATCACGGTAAACGGGGTGAGTTTTAGCATCGGCGGCTAACGTGGCTAACAGTTGACAGATCGCACCATACAGTAAACTTCAAGGGCACGCACATTATACAAGGATGCTATTCTGTCATTATTTGTCTTTATAAACCTGCCAATGTAATCTGCAGTTAACCCCTTCTTGTCTCTGGTGTTTACTGTTCAGGTAGCGCACATTCAAATCTTTTAAAGGACTTTCCAGATTCTAAAAGTCTTTTGCACAACACTATCTCTCGTTCACTGGGCATCAGCGACCTGTCCAAGCTTGTCCAGTACAGCAACACTGATCATGGGGATGTCAAGGTCAGAAGAAATTACACTAGTCTTAAAACTGAAAATATATTTTTATGAGGTTAATGTTTTGCTAACTGGCTTTACTTATGTTTGTTTGGACAGAAAGCCACAGTGACAGTGTTATGGCCCTGCAAAATTGAAGAAGAGGGTTATGCCACAAGAAAGATTGACGCTGAACGGTTTGCTGCAGCTGCTGTTTGTCAAAAACTCAAAGTAATCTTCTCTATTATAAAAACCGTAATGTACCTCATAAAGTGGCACTGGATTTGGACTGCTGTTTGTGCCCACATCTTTTATCATCTTGTGCACTCTGCGATGCGATTATGTAACAAGTGGTTGTCTGAGTTATTTAATTATCTCAACCATCTCTCTTTGACCTCTGGCATCGTCAACAATTTTTGTGCTTGTAACTGCTCACTGGATAAAATCATTCTCTGTAAACCCTCGACATGATTTTATCTATTCTTATGCTTAGTTTTCAGCAATTTTCTCTTGAAAAGATGTGCATAACTTTATTGGCTTGATTTTTTGATTATTATTTTATTTATTTAAAAGGGACAATGCACATATTTAATTTATTTGATCTCAAGTAAATAGGTCTGTTTGATAAAGTAGCCAAAGAGGGTACTCTTAGTTTACATGTTTTTATCCTCTGCAGGACATGGGCGTTATTGGTCCAAATAATCAGCTCCCCAAAAGAAAAGCTGGAAGAGGGGGAGGTGGGCTGCACTCACACCTCTACAACACAAACGATGATTTATGTGAAAATAACATCGTCGTGTCTAGATCAGCATCAAATGTACACAGACGCCAGCCTATTGTTGAAGAAAACCCTGAGGTGACAACAGCGGTATCCCTGTTTAAAGAACCTAAGTCCCTCCTGAGCAGGGTCATCCAAGTGGCCATGTCTTCCAACAGAAGCAGGGTATGTGGCTAGAAAAGTGTATATAAAGTTATAGTGAGCTTTGTGAACAAGAATGACTAAATGCAATCTTGTTTTTGCAGGCGCTGACTCAGTATAAAACTACAGGAGGGAAACTGAAGAAATGTGAGCTGACATTGCATTGGCCTGAACACATGATATTCACAGCCACAGCAAACAATAGAGTGACAGCAGAGAAATGGGCAGCTGCTTTGGCATGTATGAAACTCAAGGTAACAGACAACTTTCTAGAATAGTCAATCGAAGAATATATGGTTTTTAACAATGTACAAACAAACTTGCATTGTGCACAGGAGCTTAAGCTGCTGGATGAGAACAACAACCCTCTGACTCATGCCAAGTACCACCGTGAGATGGTGAAGGAGGCTGGACAGAGGGAGAGACAGCCATTTCTGTTGGATGTACCGGAATATCTGGAGAACAATATTAAGAAATATCTTTCTGAGGTTTGTATAAAGAAGAAATAATGGTATGCTGCATGTATTTAATGTTTGGTTGTTTTAACCTGAATTTAAAAATCAGGTTTTAATAAGCATTTGGATACATCACCAGCTGTAAGGGGTCAGTAAGTCAATATACTTTATTACGTTGTAATGACCGATAGGTCAAGATCGCGGGTACAATTGTCCAAAATGAGTTTCATCTTCAGGGTGGCCAGGCGCTCCCTTAGAGATAGGGTGAGAAGCTCGGTCACTCGGGAGGAGCTCAGAGTAGAGCCGCTGCTCCTTCACATCGAGAGGAAAAAGCTGAGGTGACTCGGGCATCTTTTTCTGATGCTCCCTTGGGACACGCTGGAGGAATGACATCTTTCGGTTGGCCTGGAATCCCTGGAAGTGAATTGTTTACCAGTGCAAGACATAAGGGTTTTGAGGAACTGAATAGGGCATTTATCCTGAACTTGAAGGTCCCTGGTTTGTCTGGGCACTGTATCTTTGCTGTTGCGAGATTTGGCCAATGCCTTGCCAGATGTCTGCACATGCTACATTTTATTATAGTACTTGATTACATTACTTTTTTACTTCTTTCCTATTTTATGGTAATATTACTGGTCATATTGCCAACAAATCTATTTTGTTGTCTTTATAACAGTATCCAGTTGCGTCAGAGGTACAGAAGGTCTGGGAGGAGGAGAAGAGGGCAACTCAGCAGAACATAAACCAGGAGGAAGTTGAGGAAGAAGAAGAGCTGGTGACAGACGCCATCACGAGCCGACCGTACAGGCCTCTGTCCACACACCGGGCACAGCGGCTCAGTGCACAACTCCAGGAGCAGTGGGAGAGAGCTGACCCCGGGCTGACTGTGGCGCTCCCGGTCGACGCCCACCGGCAGAGGGTGGTGTCTGCGATTCAGTCCTCCAGGGTGGTGGTGATCGCCGGGGAAACGGGGTGTGGGAAAACAACACGGATCCCTCGGTTCCTGCTGGAGGAGCAGGTGAGAGGAGGAGACGGAGCCCACTGTAACATCCTGGTCACTCAGCCCCGACGGATCAGCGCTGTGTCTGTAGCTCATCGAGTGGCTCAGGAGCTGGGCCCGGCTCTCAAACACTCTGTGGGATATCAGGTAAAGAATTGCTGTGGTTGTTTAAACAATAGTTTGGCATACCTTCTGATGTTTAGAGATTTCAATTTGAGAACCAGTGTTACCTAAAAGAAACAATTGTATAAAGTTTTTCTTATCTGGTTTGGTTCCCTGTTATTAAGTGATGTATAAAAGAATAATGTTTTCCAATAAATATTAATGCTTTATCAACTGGTACTTTTCAAACAGAACTAGCCCACCATCTATGAGAAGGTGAATTTAAACTATTGTGATTGTTGGTTGTTTGCTTGCCCCATTTAGTAAACTCAGGCCCTAAGTAGGTGGGAGAAGCCCCGAAACCAGAAGTGATTATAAATGAAAACTAGGCCTGTGCTGTCGTCCCCGACAGCAAGGTGTATATCGGCGAAAACGGCCCCGTACGTCTGCCCCGTACGTCTGCCCCGTACGTCTGCCCATACGTGCTACAACTGTTA
>JAVQKC010163448.1:0-11470 GCA_036025475.1 Philypnodon macrostomus
ACTACAGGAAGTAGTCGAAACATGTAAAGCAGGTAAACAAAAGCTCTCTGTCTCAAAAAAAGAACCTTGAAAACAGTTAAACTTAAGAAGACAGTATGAATTTTCACCAAAGAAAAAAATATGTGAACGCGGATCGACGGTTTCGCCGATATAATAGCGTCAGTGTATTTTCCACAGGGAGGCGGTGTTGTTTAGTCGCCGAAGAAGAATTGGTCGCTGCGTGATGACGTACCGGCACTGAAGAAACGTGGGTGAACGTAACAGCAGAAAATTATCCAGAAAATTCAAAATGATAAGCGATAAAAGCGTCCCGGAGCTGAATTTGTTGCTGGAGGAAAGTGACGATGAAGCGCCCGAAGAGGTGACGTTTGAGACGGCGAGGAACGAGGCCCTGAACCGCGTCAAGAGTAGCCTGGAGACGGCCAAGAGGTATAGAGCGCACGGTCTTAGAGCAGAGAGTGTACTGAAATTACACAAACAAGGGTCAAATCAGGAAAGTCAGGGGCTCTGTCCGAATTTCAGCCCTAATCAATATAAAGTGTCTTGGCTTACACCTGGTTTGGTGTTTGGTTAGTCTTAATTTAGTCCTGGGTTGGCCCTAATGTAGTCTTGGTTTAGATCAGGTTTAGTCTTGATTTAGTCCTACGTTAGTTTTGGTTTTGATCTGGTTTAGTCCTTGGCTAGTTATGATTAAGGCCTGGTTAAGTTCTAGGTCAGTCCTGGTTTAGACCTGATTATGGGCTTAAATAAAAATCGGAAAAGATTCATCCCTAACTCAGGTCCCTGAGAAAGTCGCTAAATTTCATATTTTCTCTCATGTCCCCTGGAGGACTTCATAACATATATCTACTGCAAGAAATAAAATGGTGTCTTCTGTCGATCACTAATGGCCTCCTCTTTTCTATGGGTTTCAGGGAAAAGGAGCAACTCAAAGAGAAACGGAGGAAGAGACAGGAGCTGTTCCAGGAGCAAAAGGTCTACATCTGTATAACACACAGAGCCATACACCAACCAGGCATAACATTATGACCACTGTATTGTGTTATGCTGCATTCTAGTCCAGGAGTTCCGAAATCAGGGCTCAGCATGACAAACTCTGGCTTGAAGCAGTAGATTACTCTGAAATAAACACATCTATAACGTTAACCGAGTCATGTAGCAGTTAGCAGGACTAGAGCAATAGAATATTTTGGCTTGTTTTATAACTGCAGGTGCTCAAATACACCACAGCGACATGCTAGAGATACTGGGTAGACAGAAGAAGATGGCTCATAGAAAAATTGTTTATAAATATTGCACTAGTTATATTTTTCACTTTCTTGTAAAATAGGGCGTCACCAAGGGCCATTCCATCTGATTTAAACAAATTTTAAAAATTAACAAAAATAATCTACACTTGTCACAAGAGGTGGGGGTCCAGTCAGATAGGTAGGGAACAGGGGGATCCAGGCAAAAAGGGATTATGTTCCCTCTTGCTCCCCCTCAAATTAAGCTCTTGTCATAATGTCATTCCTAAAGTAGTTGCTGTATAACAACTCAAACTCGGTGTCATTTTGAAATATTTTTTCCCTGTAGAAAAGAAGGCTTCTTCCCGCAGATGTGTTAGAAGAAATCGACTCGTCTGTTTCAAAGTAAGACCACCCAGAAGTCAATGTCACACAAGCTACATTCAGACAATTAGGTTCTATATGTTCACACCTTTCTTAAGTCACCGTTAACAATGGTTATTCCATACAAATGCAATATTTGTAATTATTTATTATGTCACAATAATGTTATGGTCTTTTTACTAACATCAATTTTCACTGTCATGTGTCTGAAGCCATAAACCAACCATATTAACAAAAAGAACTTAAGTAATCATGGTTATCATAGACCTAATTGTGGCAGGAGTGGCCAGCATTTGAAGTTCGTCCACTAATTTATAGGTTGGCGGTTAAATTCCCTCTCCTTACACCTTACTGTTGTTGTGCCCATAGTGAACACACATTACCTAGATCGCATATATAAGAATGTTAAGGTAATTGTCATAGTGTGTTGTGGTCAGTGCGCCAACATTTTCCTCAGTCTGCCCTAGGGCAGCTGTGAGTTAGCTTAAACATCATATCAGTATATGAATCATGCAGAGCATCCTGAAAGGTATAATTTAGACACGATTTAGACCCAATTATACCTGATTTAGACGTCAATTTAATGAATCAGTTTTCACCAATGATTCTAGAGCCTTGTATATCTTCATAAATTATGTCGACTATTATACAGGGTATATAGGGTACCTCATAATTCGATACGCGGTACATGGCTCACGATGCCAATAATATTTCAATATGGAATATTGAAAGAAGAATGTAGTTTGAGGGAATTTTACAAAATTTGGCAAAAACATTCTTCACAAAGATCCAGACTTCCCATGTTTGTCATGGTTTGGGGCGGGGCTATTTAATTGCTAGTTAATAATATAAAGACCCTTAGAAATCACACATGCCTGATTAAGGTGACGTATGGGGCTGTTTCGCCGACCTTGCTGTTGGGGACGACAGCACAGGCCTAGTTTTTATACAGTTATTTTTCATAATTAGAACAGTGAATACTTCAAATGTATAAAAATAAGAAACAAAATGTAAGTACTGCCAGATTTTATTTTTGTGAAATATACAAAATATTATAAATTCCAATATTCCGATACAGCAGCCTGCGATACCCAACAAAAAAAAAAAATCAATATTTTGTCCCACCCCTCATTACCACATTAAACAAAAGGGCATGGTCAGTGTTTCCGCTCACCTTTCTTTTTTTTCATGTTCAAGGAAGCAGGCAGAGGATGTCGGTAAGTAGACTTTGTTTTTGAGCCTGATTTAAGCATGTATCCGTTGTGCTAATTGTGTGTCATTTCTTAGACCATGAAGATCCAGGGGAGAAGGTAGACGATGAGAAGCTAACACATTCACGCAAGTATGGATTTAATTTCTTTAGGGTTAAGAGAAAAACAATTGTTTGTTATGTGTACATTGGAAGACTATACATTTGACATTTTGACCAGACAGATAAAGCTCCTAAAAATGCCTATGTTTGAATGAATGCACCTTTTACCCTCAGCCTGTGTTTCACATAAAGCACACACTGCCTCGTATGTACAGATAACGAGCAGCAGTCATTATTTTGGCCTAAATATAATGTTATAAAAAAATCAGGTAGTTCAGCTTTAATTTGCACAATGTAATTTCATGCTGAGTTGGTCTTTTTTCAGCTTGATGGACACGTACACCATCACAACAAAGAAGGAGGAGACGTCTTTTCAACAACAAGCAGCTGAGGACTTCCTCCAGTCCAGACTGTATGGGCCTCACAGCCGACGTGCCACAAGTGAGACACTGGTCACATGACATGACTCAGGGACTGAATACAAATGTTTGGTACCGATCAAGTTTTGTTTATTTCCAGACAATGAGCTTTTGTCACTGCAAAACAAGAAGGGGACACACAAAAGAGAAGCTGTGCAGTTTGTCAAGAAAAACTGGGGTAAGGAGCTTTTGATCAACTTGAGAAAGCCAAAAACATGTCTCCCAGTTTCTTGTTTGCATTTCTTATGTGCATTTAACAAAGCATGGACCCCAGTGTAACGCATCATACTATAGCCCCTTTAAAATGTCATATGGAATGGTCAAAACTCCAGAATGGAGGCAACTGGAGGAAACTTTGGAAAAAAGTCGAATTTGTGACGAGTGATCGAATAATTCTGAGAATACAATAAAACAAGGTAATCTACATTTCTATAAGGACTCAAAAAATCAAGAATACCTAGAATAGAAAGAATAACTAGAGCGGTTGCCATTTGCCAAAACCAAATCCATTTCTAATATTTTGTGATTATTTTCATGGCTAATGCTAATTTCTCCATTGAAAATGTATCATGGTCTTGCCTTCATTCAGGAATTTAGAACCTTCTGTTGACAAACTTTTAAAGGGTCTATAGAATAGTGTTTTTTTTTCTCTCCAAACGTTTTTCATATACTGTTACAAGTGAAAGTAGGACTGTCCAATGGTGCAAAGTTATTATCACAATATCAGCAAACGTAACAATTTACTGTGTTCAAATAATTTTTCCATTTAGAGCCTTGAATGGAAACTAGGTAAATATACTTAAAGTCAAATTTTAGTCATGATATCCCAAATTTAGTCAGACTTTGGTCTGGTTTCAGTCCTTGTTTGTTTTGGTTTTGAAGCAAGTTAATTAGTAATTAAAGGAACTATTTCTGAACTCAAATCAAAATATTGCGATAATAATATCCATGTCACTCAACATGATTATGGAATGTCAAATGTTTTTCTCGTATTGTGCCGCCCTAGGTGACAGAATTTGTACTTTTTATCATGTATTCTCCCATTGAAATTCCTTTGTTTTGCTGCAGATGAATCATTGACTAAATGTGGTTATGTCGTTTTAGTTGTTTTCTAATAGGTTGATTTTGTTTTGTTTAGCGTCAAAACAAAAAGCCAAAGCTGAGAAACTGAAGAAGCGCTGGATCCACAAGCAGAACATTCTGTCGTGAAGATCCATACAGCCTGTAAAATGTACAATTATAGGTTTCATTTAAATGCACTCTATGGACAAGAGTATTGGGATACATGTACTCCTAATACTAGAGAATATATACAGTAGACATTGATGTTGGACAAGAAGGCCTGGCTCACCATCTGTTCCAGTTCATCCCATGTGGTTGGCTCTGTGTGGGACAGTCGAGTTCTTAAACACACCACTCACAATCTGTGTCTGTCATGATGGAATAGGATTGTTACGTTAAAGGTGTAGCTCGTAAGTTTGTTAAAATAAAGTTTAAAAAAAATAATGCTTAAAATTGACCATGTTCTATGAGGTGAAGTAGGTTGTCTGTAGAAGCCACTATTGGTCAAAGTGGTATTCCACAAATCTGATATGATGCCACTGGGGCAACCAGTCAGTGGGCATCTCCAGATCTTGAACCAGGATCTTGGTCAGGATATACCTGCCTAACGTGCATGTTTTGGGTTGATGGGGTGTTGCAAATGTTGCTGTAGAGGCCAGGGAAGGGACTAATGGAAAAAAATAATGACATATTACCAACTTTACATCATAGAACAGGGTCAGATCAAGCTTTTTTCTCCTAACAATTTTTTTATTTTAGGAACTATTTTACAGACTACACCTTTAAAGTATAACAGAATTGTCCAATATGTCTTGATGCCGAAACATTAAAGATTGTCCTTCACTGGTAAAGAACCTTTTAACAGCTGTGATCAAATACCTTTGTTCATAAAGTGTATATGGTTGGAAACAGAATTGAATGTACATTAAAAAAAAACATGTTTATATTTGACAGCAACGCTGGTGTGTTGGAAGCAGGAAAAACTGGGTAAGTTAGGCAGGGAGGGGCTAAAATTGGGAAAAAAAAAATGCAGCTCTTGTAGGGTGTCACCAGTCTGCAGTGATCAGTCTCTCACAATAGTGTCCAAAGTGAACTGGCGACAGGTGATGCATGTGGGAAGTGAAGACTAATGCTGTTACACACAGAATACAGACTCAGACTTTGTTGCTCAAAGTTGTTGTGGTACTCCATATTGGGCAGTTGGTAATGTTATGTCTGATTTGTGCACAGTGGTTCAAATCTAATTGGCAAGATTTCAGTAATAACTGTAAAAGCAGCTAATTTTAGTAAAATGTTTTCTTGCCTTTTGACACCTTCTAAAAATGGCAATATGTTTCAACTCATTGTTTATAATCTATTGTGAAGAATAAAATTTCTGGCCAATCACATTCCTTTTTGTAAAAAAATTTTTTTACACATGGCTAAAACTGGTGGTAGAGTCAACCATCAATTGAGCCATTGTTTTTATAGAACCTGTAAACTAAGGCTGCATAATATATCACAAAAATATTGTATTGCACAAATCTAAATGTATCACCATGGTTTATCTGATTTACACTGTCATTTCCCTATTAGAAACCTTAATTGAAAATGTGTTGAGACAAAAATACATTTAAAAGTACATTTTTGGTTCTGATTTCTTTAATTTAGTCATTGGTCTTATGTTTTGGTTTGAAGCCAATTTAACTAGTAAATAAGGAACTTTCTACTTTTTGCAATTCGCATTTTGTGCAGTCAAATTGGATTAATTGCTTATTGAAATAATTTAGTCATCGAATAATCATTTATCTGGGGTATACACACACCACAATGCAATTTGCTGAGAGAATTTACACAGACCAGCAATTACACTAAACTGTACAAAAAATATGTACACACATTTTTGCATTTAAGATGTAAATATGCTCTATCCAGAAGTCCCCAGGTGGCATAGTTTTAGCTTCACCAAGTAAATCTATTGATCCACCTTTCACTATCCTAATCAAAATAAATAGTGGGCAGATAAATAATTGTTAGTTGCAGCCCTACTTTGAGTCTTTGGAATAAATCAGCTCCTGTAGAAAGGCAAAATATATAAAAGTGCACATCACTCCGACTTTGTGGAACTGGGATCTTTATTATTAGAATAAATCGTGGAATTTGCTCTTGCTGGCGCTCAACAAATATATACGGTAAATGCAAGTAACGATAATTAGATTATTAGAATTGTCTGCACCATGCCATTAATCCAAGAAAAAATTTAATCCCGAGCCATGTGCCACGCCCCGCAACCATCAAAAAACAAAACAAAAAACATCAAACGCAATGAAACGTAACATTAAAAAGGGTGTCGCTGAATCTCTGTGGCTTGAAAGGTCCCCAAGTCCACACAGTGCCTTAACACTGGCTGCGCCGCAAACTCGAGGGGTCGGGTCGGGGGGGTCGAGTCGGGTCGGGCAGAGCATAGAGCCCCCATTCTGCCCTTTGAATGCCTAGTTTAGCTGGACAATATATTAATTTTAAGTGCCCCTTTTTTGGATACATTTATACACAGATATATTTGTTGAGAATTGAATTTTCGAGCTGTCCACTTTTTTAAGTTCGACAGCTTCCATTTAGAAGTCTGTGTTGTTTACAGAATTAACCATTTTTAAAAATGATTATTTTTTTAAACCAATTACCTTTGTTAGTTTTCTTTGCACAGCTTTACAACCACTAGGGGGCGAGCGGGGAGGAGAGGCAGAATAGAGGCTCCTTTGTTGAAACTTTTTTGATCACTTACAGCGTGATATAGTCTTTTTATTTTTTTAAATCCGCAGTTTATCGTCCTCCGTACGGGGAATGGTGGGAGGGGGCCTTTGTCAAGTCCACATTTCGGCTTGAGGATTTTTCTTTTTTTTCGCTAACGGGCTGGTTTTCAATCGGTCAGAGAAAGGGAACACGAGAGCTGGCCATTTCATACATATGACCGATGGGAGAGAAGAGTGTGTGTGCTTTTGAATGGTTGGTGGATCTTCAGTCTCCGCCGCAAGATGACTCCGGAAATAATTCTACTGGCAACGAGGCGAGTTGTCCACTAAAGATGACATCACTAATGCAGGGACAGGCGGAGACCGAAGTGGGAGGAGAGTGGAATATGTTGAAAGGATCGAGCCCTGGTGTCTAGTGTGAACCACGTTTGAACTGATGGAAGTTGGAAGGATTCTTTTTGGTTGGAGGGGTTGCCCATTTACTAATCGAGTGCTAAGAGTGCTCCCTGGGTCTGCCAATACATGTCTTTACCAACCACTTTGACATTAGCTATGCCCTACTGCGGGCATTCCCAAAGTTAAGAGTGCCACAGCCCCCTTCAATATCCAAAAATTGCCAGCGGCCCCCTTAATCCTAAATCAAAACCTAAAATACAAAACTTAGTCACCTATTTCATTAGAATTTCTATTGAAAACACCATTTTATAACTATAAATAGCATGAAGTGATATCTGATTGAATATGATATAATGCTCTAATTTTTTTAAAATTAATTTCAAGCTATATTTCTTTCTAAAAGACTTTGGGGGACCTCCTGCAAGAACTCCCCAGTTTGAGAATCACTGAGCTATTGTATTACAGCCAGAACCTAAAGTTTTGAGATTTTGTTTAGCTACTTTAGTTTTTAATTATTTATAGTCAGTAATGTTATAAAATGTGATCAGATGGAATGAAGCCAATGTTTGCCATAAATAAAAAAATAAAATAAATAAATAAATACTGCATTATGATAGAAGTGGAAGATAGTTCCAAGACTTTTGGATGGTGGTCTGGTATCAAAAAGCCACTTTCCCCCAGAAAGAACATTCAGGAACAGGCTACTATACTGCAAAAGGTCCAGAGATTGGACTCCATTTTCGCGTATCAATCCCATATGCTCATCTAAAAGCTAGGCTAGAGAAGTGAACCGATTGTTTTTTACCTAAGGGAATGGGATCACGTAGTTTGGCTTAAAAGCACATCCTCTACCTTAATGCAGTCAAAGTCTTTTAAGACTTTTTTTTTTTTTAATTAAAGGACATTCATTTCATTCTGACCAATCATCACTACATTCTGGAATATATGGACTCTGTGATCCTATACAAATAGAAACATTAAAAAAAATTACTCTCAAAATTTTCTTAGGTCACTGATAAACTAACTAGGGCTGCCTGGCTTTAACAATACATGACTTTGCCAATCAGACTGATATAACTATACTAGGCTTTAGGTTAAATGTTTGTTCGGTGAACTCCAGCTCAATCTCTAAAACAGATCAAACTATGATCAAGTGGAACAGCAGGTTGCATTGTGAAGATAGCCAAACTATTGTAGCTGCAACATCAATATTTGGTAAAAAGAAAAGAAACAAAACTTATGGGTTCCAAGTTTAAGGGAGTCTGATTTAAAGTTTCACCAATGGCTATGGTTAAATTTAAACAGTGACTTTCACTTGGTCACTTTGGTTAATTTGGCAAATTTTAGTTGTTTTAATAAAACATGGTAATTATATCCATATAAATAAAATAAAGTATGCTTTCACAATTCTAACAAAATTCTGCTCTCTCCTCTGACGTCCACACAAAGAGCCAGGGCCGATACCTTCATGTTGTGTATGTAGTATGTTGTGTATGTAGTATGTTGTGTATGTAGTAGTATGTTGTGTTGATGTGGGGTGAGGATGGGGCTAGTGCAGATAATCGTCCACTGAGGCGAAGGCGCAGGAGCCACTCCCTGTTCGAGCCATGATGGACAGACATTGAGCAGCCTGTCCCATGGCCAGGGCCAGAGGGGGCTGTTTGGGGAGATTGTGAGTCTCTGCAAAACAAACATAACTTTAATCAGACAAATAATATGCAATACATGGTGTTATATAGAAATATGACTGAGGGTTAAGCTGTTACCTAATATTGCACTGTTGAGAGTGGAGCAGACTGGTTCTCTTTGAATGGCATCAAGCTGGTATCCCACAGGGCTGTTCCATGGGTCTGAGTACGCCAGCAGACTGAAGGCATCCTGAACACAAACCAGCAGCTACATCAACACAACATGCACTACATGGTGGAATAAGTCCTGCCTTTTTTGGTGAAGATTGTACAGGACTGTTACACAAGACACCTATTGTACTGTATATTATACATGATTTATTTTGTATACTTTGGAAGTAAAAATTTTCATTTATGAGAGGAACTATTTCTTGATTTTGCCCATCTCAATACCTTGAGCATCTTCTTGTTGGCAGAGTTCTTGCCACACTCGCGGCGCAGGTGTTCGCTCATGCTCTGCAGTTCTCGGCCAAAGTGGATCATCCTCTCTATGGCTGCCTGACTGCCTCCACACAGTTGCCTCTTGGACTGCACAGACTCCACTTCTGCACATACCAACCATAATTATTACAGCATTAAATAAATAAATATATATCTATCTATATAGATATCTATATCTATATATATATATATATATCTATATCTCTCTATATCTCTATATATCTATATAGCTTTACAATTGAGTGCATTATTCTTTTACTTCACACTTATGGCAACTCGGGCAGAGTTCTCTGCACTGACCACGACATTTACGAGGTCCTAGCGTTTATACGCCATTGATCCTTCTGACATCTACACCTGGAATCTCTGCAACAGGTTATTTTATTGGAGCATGTTTTTGTCTGATGGTGGAGGACCTGTGTGCATTAGTTCATCTGTTCAAAACAAACCCCCTCCATTTCTGCCTTCATTGTTCTCATTATCAGTGTCTGACTGAAAGCCAAAAAAGTGTGAAATTGGCAAAACAAAAAGGTGCTACTGTCACCCTGCTATAGGATCTGTTTACATTTTAGCTGAAAGCTCAAAGAATAAACTGACTTACACTTACAAAAGGGGAAATATTATTATGTTATATGTTTATATTATATGTTATCCAAAGTTCTTTTTTTTGTTCACCACTTTGGATAAAGTATAGCTGATTTTGCTGTATTAATCAACATCCAATATATAAAAACATTATTTAATGAAATTTGCACATTTTAAAGTGTTTTACTTTTATTGAAAATACTTTTTATTGCAATTTTTTAAGCTTTATACAGAATAACCAAAAATGCCACAGTATACTGCAGTATTTTTCTTCACATTATGATATCAAAATCTCATACCGTCCCATCCCTAATCAGAGTCATTCATTAGTTCAGTCGGTGTGTTCATGGTGCATTTAGACCATGGATAAAAGCTGTTTTTGAGTATATTAGTCCAGCTTTTCAGTAGTACTTATCTTTTCACGCAGCTTTTCATCTACTCACCCATGTCAGCGTCGCAGTCGTCTGGCTCTACTGCATGTTTGGAGCTGCCGTTCAGAAAGCCATTAGTGGGCTCCGATACTCCATTGGTGAAGTGGTCCACCTCCATGTCCACGTCATTACTGAGACATGAGAAGAATATGTCAGCTCATACAATAGGTTCACATGTAAAAACACTGCATATAAATTAGTGTTAGCTGAGAGGTTTACCCAGTGAGGGCCTGGCTGCGGCTGCCATTCAGGCTGATGTCCAGGGCTGGAGCTGAGCCTGGGCAGGGTTTGTGACTGTGTGGAGAGCTGTGGTTCTTGGACATTACTCCATTACAGCAGTTACTGTCAAATCCTGCAAGAAAACACATAGTATTTGCTTTAGCATTTAGGACAGTTAGGGGTGGGCAATATGGTCAAAATATAATATCACAATTTTATTAAGATCAAGATTTTCATTTTATCACAATTTCAATTTGTATATTTTTTTCTCCAATCCAATGCCCAAACATCATATATATACACAGTACAGACCAAAGGTTTGGACACACCTCATTCATTCAATGAGTTTTCTTTATTTTCATGACTATGAAAAGGCAAGAAATCCCACTTATTAAACCAGACAGGGCACCATTTCAGGTAACTACCTCTTGAAGCTCATCAAGAGAATGCACAGTGTGTGCAAAGCAGTAATCAGAGCAAAAGGTGGCTACTTTGAAGAAACTAGAATATAGGGCGTATTTTCAGTTGTTTGACACTTTTTTGTTAAGTACATATTTCCACATGTGTTAATTCATAGT
>JAVQKC010163464.1:0-11555 GCA_036025475.1 Philypnodon macrostomus
ACCCTACAACAAACAGGAAGTCGGCCATTTTGAATTGAATTTGGGAGGTCAGGTATATTTGACAGCCTCTAACGTGCACATACTTTGCCCGATTAGGCTCTAACCTGAAACACCTAATTCCCCCCCGGCCCTGAACACATCTGACTAATATGATGGCAGTTACCTCTATAGCGCTCCCTATAGACTGAAAGAAGAATATAGTTTCAGGGAATTTTCCACATTTGGCAAAAACATTCTTCACAAACATCCAGACAAATCAAAAAAGTCAAATGGACCCTTCCCATATTTCTCATGGTTTGGGGGCAGGGACTCTTAATTGCTCATTAACAATATTAAAACCCTTCGAAATCACACAATGTCTGATTAAGGTGCCCGTTGATGACAGTTGTAGCAGACGTATGGGGCAGATGTATGGGGCCGTTTTGCTGATATACACCAGCACAGGCCTAGTTTAGTGTTTGTTTTTACACAGATATTGTTACATTGACGAAAACTATGACAATAACTACCCATCAACAAAATGAACACTGGTGATTTTATCTCTCTGAACAGAATCGTGGAGTCTACATGTTTCGCATTGACAATGACTACGTAATCGACGCCACCATCACCGGAGGACCGGCCAGGTATGTTAAAAAAGAAAGAATACACAAAATTTACTAATTCAGCATAAAAATAATGCTGGATTATGCTGGGACCAAATAATAAATGCACACACCATCACTGAATTTAAGATATGTCCCTTAGATGGTGACAACATTATTTTGAAAAGGAACTTCGGTTTTAATGAAGTTGGCCACAATAAAATAATCAGGGACTAAATCTAACTCTCATAATGTGGTAATGACTGTGTAACCATGGTGAATTTGTGTGTTTGATTGACAGGTACATTAATCACTCGTGTGCTCCGAACTGCATCACGGAGGTGGTGACTGTGGAGAAGGAAAACAAGATCATAATCAGCTCCTGCCGCCGCATCCAGAGAGGAGAGGAGGTAATGCATCCAAAAAAACGAGTAATATACAGTAAAAGAGCTTAGCTAGACCAGGGTAACAGGAGTAAATCAGGTGTAAACAAGTCTACACCAGGACTAAGTCTGAACTTTATTGAGATTTTGAACTTTTGTTAATTGAATAAATAGAATAAATAAATTGTTGTAGATTGGGGATGTGGTTATGATATAAGCATTAAATAATAATCAGAGGAGAGGTGCAGTAGCAAAAGAGGGACTCAAGAGTATTTAGCTTCAAGATAATATTACTCAACTAGCAGTAAAAACCTTAAATACTGAGTAACTGTTGAACGTAATAACGGATTTACAAACAAAATGAAATGGGGAAAATTCTAAATGTAACTTGTTACTACCCATCTGACAAAAACTCTGAAGTAAAACTCAATATGAAACTAGACATGTTCTTGACTAGGACACAATTCTAACCAGATTTTCCCCTGTACCCCCCACACCCACCCAGTTGTGTTACGACTACAAGTTCGACTTTGAAGACGACCAACACAAAATCCCGTGTCACTGTGGAGCCATGAACTGCCGCAAGTGGATGAACTGAAGCGAGCGCGGCCTCAACTTCATATCGACAGAATATAGTGAATCTTATCCTGAATTATGTGTACAGAAAGAAAACTACAGATTTAAGCAGATGTTAATTAACAATAAAATAATATGGGTGGGGTGGGCAGGGTTTAGGGGTGATTGACAGCTCGTGGGGCGGGCTCTATGAAGAGGCTGGTCCTCTGAGTGTAAATTGTGTGTACAAAGGAGCACAGATGTAAATTAAATGTAAAACACCTCTGAGAATATCCGAATGTCGTGGTTCTATATTGAAAGCGGGGAGGGGATGGGGGTGAATCTTGCACTAAAAATTATTGCAAAAGAAAAAAAAAAGTGCATAATTTCCCAGCTCTCCTCCAGCAGTTTATCAAATCCTTGTAAAATAAGATGCGTTTTTTTGTTGTTTTTTTTATTTATTAATGAATGAAGATATTTTCTAAGATTCAGTGGTGATGATGGAGACTGGAGTCAAAGCCTGTAAATACCTGTACTATACCAATTTAAAAAAGAAAACGTTTAGAAAATTACTCCACCGAAAGCTACCTTACTTATCATGTGTCATCACCACCGGCCAATCAGAGAAGAGAGATCCACCCACTTTTTTTTCCTGCCCGGCGACAGAGCTCTGATTGGACAAAGACTGAACGGGTGCTTCCTGTTGGTGGCTATTGTCACTGAGGCCTTGATATAATTTTTTTTTGTGTGACTTTTTTTGTGTGATTTCGGAGTCTGCTGCTGTAAATATGACGTTTTAACACAGACTCCGTGTGATGTACAGTTAGACGACATGAAGCCTTGTTTTTTTTTATTATTATTGGAAGTAAACTGAGTGCGATGATGATGTTTTGTTTTGGGGGGGAAAAGTGGATCTGATTTAGTCATTTACAGAAAATAAAATATTTTACATCCTGAACTAGTCATTAATTTTTACACTTTGCAAATCACAATCCATTATACATTTACTATACCACTGAAGCATCGGGACAAGATTAAGTTGTGACTTAATTGTAAACTACATATGCTTTAATAAAGCATTTTTTGAGATGTTCTGAAGCATTCTTAGTCTTTCAGGTTAAGCAATAAATAAATAAAACATGTTTCAACCAATATTGCTTTAATTACAACAATCATATGTAGCATTTTTGGAGACTGTCATGTAAAAGTTTGGAACAACACTGAGTGAAAAAAAACATGTAAAAACACTCCACATAAGTCAACAGGGCATTGTTTCATCTACTTTGCATATGACAAAATACATTAAAAAAATCTATAATTAACTGATTGCACTATGATTTGGAACAAAAGCTTGCTTCTGGTTTTCATGAGAAAGCAGGTGTAGTAGAGCTCCTCACACTGGTCACAGAAACACCAGCTGTTGAGTGTGAATACAATAATGCTGTATACAATTGACGTTTGAAGGCTATACCACACTGGTTGCATATGTACAGCTTTGGCTTGCTTTGCTCTTCAACATTTGAACTGGTCTACCACACTGATCACATCTATAACATTTTACTAGATGAGCGACTTCGTGTCATCTTAATATGCTCAGTAATGCAAATGACTTTCCACACTTGTCGCACACGTGTAGTTTTCTCAAAGTATTTGCATCTGCAAAAAGACTTCCCACAGAGTTAAACATGTGTGAGGTTTCTCTCCAGAGTGCTTGTGATACTTCAGACTTCTAATATGATTTTCCACACTGGTCACACAAGAATAGTTTTTTTTCCCTGTAGGAAGATTCTGGTTTAGTTTAAAATAATACTTTCTGGTAAATGATTTATCAGCTTGCTCACATTTGTACCAGTTATTCATGTTTGAATGCTTTTCCACACTGGCCGCTGCTGTGTGAGGGGAGAGTTTATTATTTTCTTCAGTGCTGCGAAGCCTTTACCACATTGTTCACAGTAGATGATTATTTCCAGTGTGCATTTGCTTGTGTTTCTGTAAGCTGTCTTTACTGGTAAAGCATTTCCTCATTCATTACATTGAAAACTTACTTTTACATGAGTTTGTTTATGCCTGTTTAATCTGTTTATCCTCAAGCTTTTCCACACTTGTCGCAATGGTGTTTTTCACCCTGAATGAGTTGCGTTTATAGATTACCTAGTGTAACAAATCTTTTACCACACTGATCACAGATGAATAGGTCTTCTCTTTGAGTGTACGGACATGGGTGCTTTTAGGGCACCCTTGTTCATGAAGGACATCCCACACTGGTCACAGGAGAATCTATCTTCTGTATTAATTTGTTTGAGATTAGTATAGCGAGCATAAATGATTTCCCACACTGGTCACATGAGTCTTGGTTGTAAATTTTTGATCAAACTGGTCACAACAGAATACATCTTTTCCCTCTTCCCACACTTCTTACATTTATTTCTCACTCCACTGTGAATGCTTTCATGCATGCATTTGAATGACATGTCACACTGGCTACTGGTGTTTCTGTAATTATATTGGTGAAACAACATCTGTGGCATTTACTTGCAGGATCTTGGGGTGGAGTAAAATACACAAAGTGTGTCCAGAGTCCCATAGGGGTCATTAAACATAACCAAACCAGAACTAACACAGGGAATACGTAAAGGTATAACCAAGAGCCTTCTCGCCGTTGATCAATATTTACCACTTGTTCCAACCAACGCAGGCTCCAGCTACCTATGACTATGGTACTAACAGTTGCTGACTTTTTCATTGAGGAGATTGGAGAATTTTCAAATATTACTTGCATCAAAAGTTTACAGCAAATCATCAAACTTTATTTCTTCTTGCACATTAAAAGCCAACAAAGTAAAAGCTCCATGAATGACAGCCCCATTGTGTAGAAAAACAAAAATGATTTATGGATCGGTCGGAACTGCTGTTTCATCAAATGACAACTTGAGGTCAAGACAAAGTTTGGGAGAGATTTTGAGGTAGTTCAATGTTTTTTGGAGGCAATTTTCCGCATATAGTGAATGGTTGTCAACACACTTCCACTTTGGAGAAATCACCACAAAGACTTAACACCATAGATCTTATTTCCACATTATCTGCTGCTGAAAAATGTGAAATACTTTGGTTCAGAGACACATTATGATGGTGTCAGTCTGCTTCTCCACATTGGAAGTACAAATTAGGTCAACTACACAACCTCCAGTGAAAGAACAAACTACATAATAAATCCCAAACTCATTCTTCAAACATACATCACTGCAGTCCCCAAACGTAGAACCCAGAACGCAGAACAGTGCCCTCTAGTGGTAACGTCATGAATTAAATATAAACCCCGAGGTTTTGTCATTCAAATAAATTCGCTTTTTGCTTTTGTCTGCGCCCATCGCCCCCGTTATTTACACCAGTGCTTCAGCTAGTCCTTTAACCAAAAGGAACAAAACGAATGCAATTTTTAAAATCTGCTCAAAAAAGAAGAGAATCCCAGGCACAAAAACAATCATTTGAAAACATTAAATTATTGAAAAAGTAGTTTGCTCAATACAAGTTTGTAATGCCAGACTCTACAAAATTCAGATTCTCATTTTGATATCTGAAACATTTCCAATCTAACATAAGCACATGAAGTTCATTATCTCGCCGTGGCTTCTCTGCAGCATATTCCCACTAATTAAAGACATGTAAATCTAATTGTTCCAAAGTTAATGAATGAGAATGAATGGTGGTCTCCAAGTATCAGCACTGCAACTAACTAGTGGCTACTGTCCAGGCCCATAGCCACAGTAATGGGTAAAGATGAATAAATGTTGCACTAATGAAGTTATGCCCACACAGAAAAACATCACTTCAAATGCTTTGTCAAATCTAGATTTTAGGTCAAATTTTAAGCTTTTACTAACGTGGAACTTACTATTTGCCAAGAAAGTGTGTCATCAGAAAGCTTCATTGACAAAATTAGTGGAGGCGTCGAATATATGCATCTAATCGTAGATACTGGATATGACAGCTTGTACAAGAAAACAATATTTAATTGATCATTTGTGATTTGTAGGTTGAACGTGAAATGGGGCAAGAAACAAAACATCTAAATTAACTCGAACGCAAACAAGTGAAAAACATCGCGTTTGTTGCCACGAAGAAGGCCACAACCTACATACGCCAACAGTTCTAAAGAAACGGCATGAAGCAATGACATTCAAAACAGAAAAAAAAAAAATTCTATCATTATTCCAAAAAACAGTAGGAAATAGTCCGTTAGTGCCTTTAAGCTTTCCCTTCTCCCGGGAGTGACCGTAAACCATTAAAACTAAAAGACAGATGTTTTTTTTCCTTTCTGCTTGGCACTGGTCAGAGTTCGAGAGACAGAGAGGAGCAGGATGCGTTTGTTGCGCTCACACGGCCCTCGCTGTCAGGGCAGACGGGCGGGAACAAGAGTCAGAGTCACTCGTCTGAGCCGGCTGAGCGCTTCTGGTTTCGTTTGCGCGGAGATCGTCTCGGAGAGGCTTTGTCTGAAAACAGGAGAATAACGTCAATTAATAAAAGAAAATATACAAGTAGAAGAGTTTGTTTTATATAGACATAAAAACAGCTTGAACATCTAGAACAATGAGATTCAAATTATATTTTGGGGGAAAATCTTGATGTGCTGCTAAGATCTGAGTTCAGATCCGTGTTCAGCGCTGCAGTAGAAGACCACTTTATTCTATTATAGTTCAAACTGTCATTTATAGAGCCAGTTTCTTACAACGGTATAGGCCTATATTCACAAGATTGACTGATATTGATAATGACGTTAACCTGCTGAACAAAAAACGATACCTTCAAGTATTTAGGTTCAGAAACAGCCAGAGAAAGGAAAAACTATACTTTTTACTACATTTTTGTTCTTTCCTTTATATATAAACAGGAAATATAGCCTACCAAACATGTTTACAAAATATCAGAATCGATCTTGGCCATTTGTTAACTGAATATTTTACTTTTTTTACATTATAGGGATTAACTCTGCTTTTGCAATGTTGACGGTTGCCTTTAGCGTCAGTAAATGTGCCAGATTATCGAGTTTAAATATGAAAGAGACATGAAGCTGGCCTCACCTCTGCGACTCTGCACTGTGGACGCACCGACAGCGAAAGGAAAGACAAAACACAAGCGAGTGAGTGAAACGCTGCAGAAAGAACAGGTCTGAAGAAGAGCAGGGACAGGGCTAACGCTAACACTAAAGCTAACGCTAAAGGAGGTAGGGGAGCTGTTAAAAATGGTACGCACTGATCTGGTTGAGTGTCTCTTGAGGAATCCAGCTCAGATCTACATCGTTGTGGCTTGAAGTCCCCATTTCTACTTTAGGAGCCGGACGTCTTCTCTGTGAAAATTACATACAAAAAATGCTAATTATTTTAATTGAACCTCACCTGGCATCAGTATTTCATATAATAAAAGATTCAAACTGTTGTTCAAAGTAATCATTTCAATTAAGTAAATGAGGTGATATTAGCACTTTCTCTAAATAAAAAGATTTTGGTACCTTTCTGGACTCAAGGAGCTGATGCAGACCGACAACAACGAGCAAACCCAGTCCAGACAGAAACACATACATGAAAATCCTGCATAAAAACAATGACTGTCAGTGAGTTACCAAAAAAACTGAAATTGACTGAATTTTTGAAAATGTCTCACGTTTCTCCGTCCAAACCATCCTCGATCTCAGTGATGGTCACAGTCTGGTTAAACACTGCATCCTGGAAAATGTTCCCCTGAGAAATAGACAAAGAAATGTATGTTTTAATCAAATGCATATGCAGCTCTTATTTAGGGCCATTGTAATCAGCAGAAAGCCAATTATAAAATCCACCAAAAATGTCTTTACGTCACACTTTATGGATCATCTATTTCCATTTGGCAAAATCTCCTATATTTTACTCAATTTTATTTATTTTTTACTCTTTCACCCCATTTTCAGTGTTTGTAACCATCACCGCAGCATGCAAGGATACTGAATGTAGACATTAGAATGGGTCTTCTGAGCAGTTGTGAAATGACCAATGTTGGCAGACTTGGACCCAATTGACTGCAGGTCTAAATGCACTCACGCTGGTGTCCTTGTAGTTTAGGTTGACGACCAGTCCGAAAGGCCGTCCTCCCATGGGCTCGGCTGGGATGAACGAGTATTCAAAAGTGGCCTGGCGACTTGGCGGAACCACTGTGCCCAGCTGTAGGGCCGTGAAGTTCTGGATGTAGAACTGGTAATCCTAGAGAAAGCACATAAAACTCTTAGACCAGGTTGTTCAGAAGATATCTAATGATACACTGTATTATTTAGCACATCAGCATTGTTTATTGTGGTAAAGTATAGGGAACTGATGTATGTATGTATAGTAAATGTGGTTCTATTGCACTTTACAAAGAGCATCATAAAGACAGCCCTTGTACCTGAGGATAACGGAACGACGCATCCAGAGATTCAACAATGAAGTTTTCTGTTCCTTTGTTTGTGAACCCGAGCAGAAATTTTACGATGTTGTTTGCCGGAAAATCTGAAACCATCAAGAAAACAGCAGAGTTTAATGTCTTAGTTTTAGTTGTGTTTGTAAAGACATCTATATTTTATTAATAAAGTGTAGAATTAAGAAACTGTACCGTCTCCTTTGACGAAGAGGATGGTGGTGTCTGCATTTGGAGAAGCCTTCATCTCTCCCACAAGCGCCTCCTCCTCTTCGTCTTCTTTTTCTTCTGTCTGAAAATACGGTTTTATATGGTACATAAGCGCCTGAACCTGCTAATGTACAGAGCAGATATCTGGTGAGACTCACTAGTTCAGCATTTTCATCATCTTCTACTTCCGCCTCATCGTCTTCGTCTTCAGCCGTCACATCATCAACCACATCTTCATCCACAGTCTCGGCCTCTTCATCTTCAGTCAGGTCTTGAGCCAAAGCCACTGGGTCTACAACAAAGAACCATTGGTAATAGTTTGGCAAACAGCCTCAAGAAGAGTGTGTAATGTATTTTTGAGCAGTGTTTCTCATTAATAGAAGAGACGATGATGCTAGAGTTTCTCAAAAGTACAAAATTTGAACCAACGTGTGTTTTAATATGCCTCTCAGAACGAAACACTCCCAATACCAGGTGTATGCCAAGACAAGAGTCTAAACAAACGCAGTGCTTATAAATGTGTGAAAATGCGTCTGAATCAACAATGAACCAACACTAATTGTAGACTAAAAATAAAATCTAAACACTTAAGGCATTCCACGTACGCATAGAAGATTACAAATTGCAGATACCACAGCGTTTAGGTAATTAATGTACTAGCTAGGTTAATACTTTTATGTTTAGTAGCGACAGTTAGCATAGCAGGCTAACAGCTAAGGACACGTCAGTCTAAGTACGTCAATGAACTAGTCATTTTGCGGACTGTAGTTATACCAGGGCTAAGAGTACATACACGCACATTTCGATCATATTAAAGTGTACATACAAGAGAGACTAGACAAACGCTTACTATAAAATATATACATTTAGGGCTAATGGCACATGTCAAAGTGAGAGCGGCCTTTAACATTGAGCTATCAGCTAACTGCAGCCCTCGAGCCACTATCAAACTGTTCCACATTTTATTGGTTGACTTACCTTTGACAAGCAGAGTAGCCGGGAAGGCGAGAAGCACAAGAAGCAGTAGTTTAGGCAGAAATTTCCACATTTTTGAGGCGAAATCAGTGCCTTCCCATTCAGTGTTGTCCAGGCTCTGCGCGTCGCTTTGACACTTCCGCTACACTATCTGCCGCACATGCTCAGAACGAACTGTCCGTAAACTCTCCAACGCATGCGCAGATCGGTGATGTGGTTATAACTAATCTAATCATTGCTAAAATATCAAAGAGCAGTTTGTGAGATTGAGTAATTCGTCATTTTTAATATTATTATTTACAATAAACAAAACTACAGAAAAAAATAATAGCAGCAAATATATACAATTACAAAACGTTTAGCTTAATGTAAAAAAATAGTTAAAAAAAAGTCATAAGACAAAATAAACAACAATAAGTCCTATGTAACACACACGCACAGATAGCTTTTGATCAGGTACAATTCATGTCAAAAATGTTTACAAATCAGGACAGTATACTACAAAGCTCCGACTCTGGATCCAGCTCACAATACGCTCTTATCAGAAACGAGGCTGCTTGGTCTCCTTTCTTGAGCACAATGTTGAGCACACTTCGGGCCTTTTCCGCTCCTGGTTTCACAGTTGACTCCATTTCTTCTGAATTTATTATGTTCTTTTCCAAAAGTCTGTCCAATAGTTGGTTGAGAACAGGGTCTGTCACCTTTTCAACAAACTCTGTGCGATGTGATCTCAGCTTGGTCACTGAACTGCTTTTAGTCTTGGTTGTCTTATCTTTACACAAAGGATCTAAAATAAAAGGATCTATAAAAAGGGAAAACATGTAATATACCCAAGGCAGGATAGAGATACTAGCCTCTGACATCAGAACAAACTCAATATCAAAATACTGCCCACTATATTGAACACACAGTAAACATAATATCTTCTCACCGGTCAAATCAAGCTCGTGTTTCCAGATCTCTGACGTCTCTGCCTCTTTCACTGTTATAGCTATTTTAGTACTTTCTACTGGCAGGCGAATCTCAAACGACGGGTGATAATTTGGCTCATGGTCCATGTCAAACTGTGCTTTCTGAAAAACAAGCATATTTAAGCAGCCAATGTGAACAAACAAGGACAGTTCATTTGTAGTACTCACCTCTGGCTGTATTTTGTCAGCACTGGGACAGACAACACTGTAGTGCTGGTCTATAATGAGTTTACATTTTGATGGCGCATCAATGTACTGAGTGGTAGTCCGCTGTTTGGACTCCACCTGAAAGGCAACATTTAGAACAATGCCTTGAATGTAAAAAGAACATATACCAGCTCATAGAATTGGTGTCTGTCTGAGTCCCCTTTGAAAAAAAGCCTAAATGAAGTCCAAACTAAGCCTAAACCAAGTTTAAATAAAGAAACAGGACTAAAACAAAGCTAAACAAGCACCAAAAAGGACTGAACTAGGTCAAATTCAAGTCCCACTACCAGAGCCTTGAATTAAACACTCACAACCAAGAACCACACTGTTTGAGAACCACTTTTCTCAGTTTAAATCCAGCATTGGGGCAAGCCCACGCAGAGTGGTTTTGGTGAATTGTGGTGAACTGTGGTTGAATAGTAGTGAATGAATCATACTGACAACTGCTGCTGACAATACTCCAAGTGCCGGGATTTATCTTTGGATCTCCACCTCCCAAAAGACTCTCATTAAAGAGTATTGACAACTAGTTTTGTGATCTTGTGTCCTTCTCACAGAGTTACAATGTTTGCAGAGAAAAGGCAACTAAATGAATAATATTAACAGTTGAGTCAAATAAAATCAATACAAACCCATACCTGATCCACAGGGATGTTTCGGGGCAGAAGAAACATGTTCAGTTTGATTGTTTCCGTTGATTTTCTTGGTGTGCAAAAGAGCAGAATCTGCCCGCTGATTGCTTTATTTCTAAACAATTTCCACACAAGGCCAAGGATGGAGAGACTGGAGACTTTGACGACCACAAGGCTCTTAGTGATCCGCAGAGGTTCCATGAAGCTCATCCCACTGTCAGTGATGTGGGCCACGGACAACTGGCTTTCAGTGAGGTCAGCTGAAATATACAGTATATAAATATATTTATATTTTTATAAATTTATATAAATATAAACCAACAAGCAAGATTTAAGTACTTAGGGTCATTGGAGCAAAACAATGGAACAAAATTGTGAGAAATAATGAAATAATGAAACGAAAGCTGTAGCGTTTTATATAGTATAGTTAAGAGATAAGATGTATAGATGTATTGTAAGAAACATAATTGGGAAAAGGAGTCAGGGTTAGCTCATGAACATACCGTGGTCAGGTTCACAGTGAGGGAAGTGCAGCTCACTCACAGCTCTCTCTGGACACTCGATGTTATACAGAGGTCCTGCAGGTGTCCTACCAGCCGTCTGCAGCTGCGCCTC